>JAHZMZ010000465.1:0-23733 GCA_027743805.1 Lepidocyrtoides sp. E14
AATGAGTATTGTTCACGATCCAGCAGAAATGTGACAACAAAAGCTTTAGCGCAATCCTACGTCAAACAGTTTTGATGCAGTGGAAATAAAAGCGTTAACGACTTTGTATGATGATGATAGCTATATGAAATTTATTTACATATCACCTGAAAAGGAAACGGACATTTCAAACTAAAAATACACAACAAACGTTGAATTACGTTTAAATCTAAATAGGAATTCATAAAGTATATTACGCAACCTCACCTCTGGAAGCTTAGAAATCAAGTGCAATTTAGCTTTGCCAGCTTATCGTACTCTTACTAACGAGGTACTTTAATGGAAATTAAAGCAAGCAGAAATATGAGGTAAAATAACAATACGGCAGATCTTCAGGATCAATTTCTGCATTATGGTTTTGGAGGGAAATGAAAAATTGTAAATTCGTAGTCAGCGTAAGTACTTGAGACGTAACACTCGGTGAAAGCAGTCAAGCGTAGAAAGTGCATTGTACCGAGAGGATAAAATAAACCATTTGACAATGACAAGTTATTTAAATATTTTCTCTTTCGTTGTTACATGAAAGATGTTGGAGCAATGAAACCATGCAGCGTAAATTTTCTACAACACCGGAAGCCTTTACCTTTCGTACATACATACATGCATGCGGCAGAGTATAGTCACACCTGTACTGATTTTTTAATATAATTTTAATGGACTGCCTTGGGGAAAAATTGGTGTTTCTGCTCTACTTAAATTCCCCCGTTTACGCTAAAAATAACAACCAGTCCCAGAGTAAAATCTCACTTTTTTCTCGATGCACATGCTCCAATATTGTGAGTCATCCCTACAAATAAGAGATTACACAGTTGTATAATCATTATTATTTTTAGCAGCAAGACAGAGAATGTAATGCAAAAATATCTGCACATTGGAGCAAATAAGTTTCACGGGTACTTAAATTCACTCATCATTATCATGAATCTTCTTCCCTCGCCCAGAAAGGGCTCTTACTCACTGTACATTGGTGAGAGTGGAACTGGAACACTGGAGTAGATTGTTGAGAATGGCAAGGTAAAAGTTAAGATTGTGTGAAACGATAGTGGATATGTTGACTGGTTAAATGCGCCTCTGAGATGAGCACAGAAGTATCAGAGTTCCCTGGACAGATATAATGCTCTGGGCCTCTAGAAGGTTGTTAATTTGTATGTTTTACAAAACTGTGCTGTATCACTTTAGCACGCCACACACCATGCATAGTAGGTAGCGTTCACACTTCACACCTACTGACTGTCTTTGAAGTTGAAGTACATGTACCTATTACAGTTACAATGTGAGGATCTAGTTAGAGGGCTAGCTTTATAAACCAAAAAATAAAAATAATTTGCTGACCTAGTTTAATTTTGTGGGAAATGTTTGTAATACTGCCACTTACATTCCTACTCATGAGTGAAGGGGTGGGCTTCCCTGACCTCGAAACTTGTAATGTTTGTCCAGGTAGATTTCATTTCAACCTCAAGATAAAATTTTGAGGAACCATGCAGAGATACGTATATTTGAAAAACATGAAAGAAAAAACGATGCTTCACTGACTAACCATTGATTCATTTTTTATTCGACATTTTCGAAATTGAGACATTAGACGCTCAAAAGTGATGTTCTAGTCAAGTATTTAGGTACACTTTGGCCGCTGACATAAGGGTTATCTACTAAATCTAACAAAAAGACATGTAAGCCAAACTGCAGTCAAAAATTCATATGGAATCATTCTGGCTGTCAAATAGTGTCCTTCAAAATAATGAATAGTCTTATGGTTGAAACTGACACTGCACTCCGTGACAGGTTACATTTTTGTCTACATAATTACTGATTACGAAATCCAGCCACTTTCCAGATTGATTCCTGAAGCTAAAATGTGTGTACCTACAATTTTCACACATATTCTTTTGTTTTATGGGTGTAGCAGTATTGAACCAGAGCGAATTTTTGTCTGCCCAATAGACTACATTGCCAACTTAAAATTTTTTGAATTTTGCAGCCCATTACCATACAATACTTCAATCTTTACATGCAACGCATGATTGTAAAAGCCCATTCTGAATATCTGTGTTACTGTAAAGAATTTATGGAACAAGATTAGATGAGTATATCTTCCTGTCAAAAATAGAACTTGCAGCCAAAACATGTGACACTATAGTTTTTTGCCCAACAGCAGCACTACAGATGACAAAGCAGCCTGTTATGAACAATGAAATTATTTCATTGGAATACCATTTAAGATGGCCTGTGAGTCCCGTTTCCAATTGGGACCAGAAATATACATAATTCAACTGCTTGCCAAAAAATTTCTAGTCTGATTCCGCCAGGCGTACCAACAACAGCAGACATATCATTTCACTTTTCTTCACGTCTTCGTTGGAACTATTATCATTATGACTGCTACGTTTGTGTGGTAGACTGACAGTGACAGTTAAAGACCAACCGCTCCGTCACATCCAGCCAGCCAATTTGAACATGCACGCATGCATACATGTCAAAAGCTTGGACATGAATTTTTATGGCTACCTCCTATAATCTACCCTCCGTCTCTTTTGACTTGATTCATATACTCACCATCAGGGAAGAATTAGTATTTAACTGATGATACAACGCTATTTCCAATAAACAACTAGCGATTCCATTATACCCTATAAATATTCAGTCTTATTTTTTTGTCTTGTTTGCTCCTCATCCTTATTAAATTTGCACTATTATTTTGGTAACATCACTTGTGGTGAATTGCAGCAGATTATCATTGTATTCGTTGAAGCTTCTATTTTCTCTCTTATAAACTGTTTGCTTGGCATCACACACTATTGCTACCATCACAAATGAGCTTCATTATCCCAAAGTTGATGACAAGAACGAATGCTACTTAGCTAATAATATCGCAATGTTTGAGTTGTGAGAGCTGAAAAACACGAATAAAACGTGTGGAATTTACATTTAAGAATGTGTGTACATAAAAAAGGTGAAGAGAAGAGGATGATTGTTGGAACAAGACACGATTTTCTTACAGGACTTTTAAACATTTTTTAATGCTTCTCTACTCAAACAAGCTCACACAACTAATATATCAACACTGCATAAGAATTACATTACACAGTTCAAATGAGCCATATAGATAGGTGTGCTTACACTCCTTTCCACAAGGCTTTTTGTACACTTGTAATTTTGCTGTTGTGGTGTTAGTTAACTATGTAAATGACGTTTCTTGAAAACAGGGTTATTACATTCACATTATAAACATAGCCAATCAAAAAGTGAGCATATAGGTACATTATAAAAACAATATCAAAAAATATCATAGTAAATGTAGTATTTTTTAAAGCTAGTAAGTATGTAGTAGTATGTGTAAAGGGTAAAGGAAAATGTTATAGTTCTTTTCTAACGTTAGTTAAAGTTAGCAGGAAAAGAAGAAGTACAAAAAGTCAAATAGACAGTTTAAGAAGGAATCTTATATGCCTGTGTGTCAAGTCGGTGACAGCAAAGAAATTGTCTTCACTTTGTCACATACACACGAACCACGCATTTCCCCTTTTTATATTTTTTTCTCTCATTTCATTATGGTTGTTACGTGCTTAAATGCTACGTTGTTTGTAAACACATGCATGTGGGTATACATACTTAATATACCATTTATTAGGGAAAAACCCGACAGGTTTAGACCGATCGTTAGTTATTCTCATCATCATCGTCATGTTCTCTTTCGCTACTCTTCTGTATTACATGGGACCCTTTCATCTGTGTGATACTGACGATGGCGTTTTTAGTGAAGATGTACTTTAAAATATATTGCAGTAGAAAGAAAGAGCTTATTTATGTCTCGTGTTCTTTTTCTTTAATGCCAACAACAGTAGTGGGGACAAGTAACGAGAGCAGAACACTTGATCTGAATGAAGTATTACAAAACACTGTTCGAAAGATTGTATAAAGAGGTAGTAATAAATGAATGTGGCACATCCTTTTTGGGGTTTTGAGATTTTCTTGCAATTTATTTGTGTCCAAGTCCAAGTGAAAAAAGGCGATAATAATGGGAAAGAGGAAAGCATATTATTTTTTTTCGGATGGATCAAGTGGATCTGCAGTTTTTTTTACTCTGAGATAAGGAATATTTATAAATAACTACACAAAACAGATCAGTTTACTTTGAGATTCTTTTTTTATTTACTCTGAAAGTTTAAAGTTACCAATCTTTCCAATTCATTATATAATAATAATAATAACCTGGCGATTATGTACTTTTCCATGTTTAATCAAATTAGATAGGCTCTTGTTCATGCTATGCATGCATGGGGATCTTGGCAAGAGCAGTGCTTAAATGAGTAGAAACCGAAAGAAAAGTTGTTGAGAACGAGGGAGAATAATGATGAGGAATACGTGTTTGTTCAAAAAGCACATATTTTCTAACTCCTTGGAAAAGATGGCATGCAACAACAGGACCTTTTTTACTTATTGTTTCTGCTTTAAGATAAAATAAAGAAAACACTCTGTTCTGCACAAGCAAGCCCATATTATTTAACTGTCGACAGTCGCACATGTTGAAAAGATGTGTACCATTATGCTCGTGTCTTTTAGTATGATTTCATATATATGCCTTCTCTTATTTTCTTTCAGCTAAATTGTCAACGGAGAACAGAGTCAGTTGTCACATCAGTCAGTTTTCAGCTTTTCCTTGTTGTTTTAGCATGACATGCTCGCTGTTCATCCGCCTTCACAAGAGTCATATAGGTTGTAGATTTCTTCAGATGCAAACATTCCTTCGTCATGCACGCTCTTTAAAACGAGAGCATTAATGTTCCTTATTAAAAATTATTTCAGCTACGTACTTTGTCTATGTACATGTGATGTGACCCTACAAATACGACTTTTGAGTGTGTTTACTCAAGTTTTTATTAGGTTGAAAAAGGATCGAGGAATTCACAAATTTTGTAATAAAATATTCTTTATAAATGTAATGATGAGGTTATGCATATCAAATGTTATCAACGCATGACCAAGCCTGTTAACAACCTTGATAATCTTATTTTAGCACTTTTCTTCCTTCGTTGAGAACAATCTTTTACTGTGATAATGACGGAGATGTTTTTTTTGTAACTGAATATCTAATTGCGTGGTGGGGGATGTTTTGTAGTATATTTCCTTCTTTTGTAAACAGTTGCAAGCATGACAATTAATTAGACTAGGATTTTCATGATGATGATGAGGGAGCTTTCTTGTGACATGTATATAATAATAATATCTTTAATGTCCTAAAGGACTTTTACTACACCACCACCATCTAAACTTTTCTTGTATAAAGAGCAACAATTACAAAACTATAAACAAAGTAAATTCTTTTTAAAAACTTGAAAATACACAAAATTTTTTGCTCTTGCTTTCCATAAACTCTCAGTAATGTGATCCGGGCTCATGTAATTGTGAGCGGGCTCCGGAGAAATCTGCATACATCAGAAAACTTCTCTGGAATAAGATGGCGCATTTTCATATTTTAAGGCTTTCTTTTACAAAGAGAGCAAGAAGCGTTGATACTTGTTTCTAAAAAGTGAACTACGCATGAGGGTAGATAATATGATGATGTTTTCTGAGTAAGTAACAAAAAAAACAAATGTAAACATTATGAAGAAATTCTACTATTGTCTTAAGCTCATTGTAGCAGAAATTCGGCTGATGAAATTTTGCTGAGGACTTCTTATTCTGGCTTTACTTTTTGCTTGTTGACAACAAGTATACATAACAGAGTAGAGAGTCTTTATTAAATACATTTTCGTACTAGTTAGATTGAGTCAGACCATTGGTGATTCTTGTGTAATAGATTTTTATCATTTATATAGTAATATAATATGCCTATAAGATGACAAACTTTTTGTACATATTTTTCAAAAAACGACTTCCAAAAAAAGTTACAGTACGAATGTGGAGAGTAAATTCCATCCACTGAGATAAAACTTGGCGGTCCTAAAACGAGCACTACACGCATGCTGGATGTCCTGGTACTCATTTCTGTTTTAAGAAACCTAAAATGTGACATCACATCACATCACGAGAATCACTAATGAACAGCCCACTTTACCTTTCAAGTTTTTTTCCGGTCGAAAACATTTTTTGTACATTCCAGGAAAATGATACAGTATAGTAGACTGGAAGTCTGCTAGCTAATTTCAAATTGGATAAATAGAGAGAGCGTATTATGATTTACCATTGTTGGCAAGAATGCAGCAAAAAGTGGCTGAGCAGCCTTTAAATGATTGGACATTTATGCGTTTAATTCTATTGAATACGTGGTTATTGCTACTATTGTAGTTCTTAATTGCATGTTATTTTTCAGACCATGCCCAACTCATTCAAAATAAATTAAATAATACAATGCACTAACAAAATTTTTACCATGTATTATGCGAGCTTACAATAAGAAAATTCATTATATTCAGAAACTGCCCTAATTGACACACTTTCGACATTGCACACAGACAAAGAAATATATTTGCCATTTTTCTTTCTATTCCCTAGAACTACTAGGCATAATAACTAGGTAGGTATCGACAAAATACATCTGGATGTTTAAAAGTTTTTACGTTGTCTGTCACAGAATCGAAGAGGCGAATTTGTAGTGAAAAGGATATAAATATGAAACTGTAACACTGCATAGAGACAGGGAGTATGGATTTAATGCAAATCCACAGCCACAAGGCATTTAACTCATAAAACAGATTTTGTATGGATGCTAGAAAACAAAAGATGTGAGAAGAGTGGAAAGTGAAGTGCTAGTGCCATAACAGTAAAGAGGAAATTGCAAACTTTTTCAGCAAATTCAATATTATCCGCATTAAATCGGTTTGCCTGTTTGATGTATTGTATGTGCCTTATAATATACAGCATAGCACCACTTGTCGTCGGAATTATATGCTTATTATCATAATATTAATATTTCCAGTCATTGTGGCAATCTATCACCCGCTCCTAGAGTTTTCATTCAGGGATCTTTGACCCGAAATCGCGAATACTCAATAATATTCATTTATTATTATTATTATTATTATATAATATATTCATTCATTCATCGACGTATTACGTGTTATACTCAAACCCAGATGTTGTATACTTACTACATTAAGGATTTGAAAAACGAGAGAATAAAAGTTGAAGGTTAAAGGCTGCAGGGTGAGTGTCTTCCCTAGTACGTAGTATATTTGGCAAGTTTTCATAAACTACTCCTTTTTTATCTTTTTGCCATCAAAGTTTTTTCCAACTCGTTTCGGGTAATATTTTCTCATCAGGTTAAATATGCGAGTAAGGTTTAATAGCAGAAATGACACCGTTGTGGTTAGAACTAAAAACTTCACTTAAGGCCAATAATTTGGTAAAACTGTGAGCAACTAATATGATGAGTTTATAAATGAAGGAATATTATTCACATATTGAAGGTTTTTTTCGCCATCAGTAGGCTTGAGTAATGAAAAACAAACCGAGAACGGACCTATCGAAAAAGTTTGTGTAGATCCTACATGTCACAGTGAAAACACGCGCTAACTAAAGCGCAGGTTTTATGACCCCAAAACTGCCAAAGGATCTATGGTGCATAAATATTTTTCTATAATTTTAAATTCCAATGAAAGTTCTGGGTATATTATTCTATCTGTATAGTGTACGTAAGATTTAATCTCTTACTTCTGGAAATTCATTCGCACGTTATACTTATCGACATAATACATGCATCCATCAAAGCAATGAAATTGGCTCACAATGCCTCTTTATAAGAGCGTTATGTGTTCGACCACAGCATTAAGTCAGGGAGTTGGCATTAGTCCCTTTTGTTGCTCATCAAGATTTCATGAGTAAGTCAACTTTGGTGTGTTTCTTGCACGGGATAAATTAGTTCGGGTGGTAGCTTATATATCTGTTTATCATTATAATTAAAAACCAAATAAACCAATTTAATTTTGAGTTTATTCTCTGAAAATATTAATTTTACTAAATTTCATAATTACATAACCAAGTACATTTCCATTTACAATGCAATAAAGATTTAAATTAGTGATTGTTGTAATGTAACATTTAATATTTGTTTAATCATGCTTACATTTCCATAATAATTACTTTCATGTTTTACTTTGCGGTAAATATGGCAAGTGGAAAGTAACTTTCCTGAAACCTTGTGTTTTCCTTCAAAATATTAATGTGTATTTAGGTAAGTTGGATTATGTATTTTACTTTTCTCCACATAATAAGCACTAAGCAAAGTGGAAAGTAACTTTCCTGAAACCTTGTGTTTTCCTTCAAAATATTAATGTGTATTTAGGTAAGTTGGATTATGTATTTTACTTTTCTCCACATAATAATTTTTAATCAATGCTATAATTTCATTGTTTAAGTATGTATATATGCATACGTTTTTACGTCCATTCTACTCTACTCCATTAAAAGTTTTACTATATCATATTTTTAGTCATACAAATTATCTGTACATTACATCGTGTCTAGTACACAATCATTTTGTACTTTTTCTCTTTTCTACATTTCATATTCTACATCGATTCCCTTGTGAGCTGGCATATAATGAATTTGTAATTGTCTACCTTAAGGAGCTTTGCACTAGTTTTCCTCACGTGTTTAACAGCACGTCTCATTTTGATTTTGTGAAGACGTACTGTGCTGTGCCGACAAGGTAGGAGTTGTCAGTTGAGTTGTTAAACCTTTTAACGCCAGCATAAGTGTCGCTCAAACAGAACTCTTTTTCACAAGAAAAAAAACTCTCCCATATTCGTACATGGAGCTTCTTTAAAGTGTGTAAAAATACACGCGCTTATATCCATACAAAGTTTTAAATTCTACATTGAAGCTTCTCCTCTTGAAAAAGATTTCTCACTACTAATAATAATGACAATGCAAGCAAAAAGGTAGGGGTATATTCATAATATAAGCTTTTATTAGGATCAAATCGCTAAGAATTGTTAAGGCTTTTATACGAGTAAGGATTCCAAGAAAAGGGGAAAAGAAAGATAAAAACGATGATGAGGGAGAAAGTAGATGAAATGGAGGGAGAAAATTCTTGTTTTGGTAGGTATAGGTGCAAGTCAGGAAAGCGTGAGAAGAAAATATACTTGCTTGATAATAAATTGTGTACCTTTAACTAGAAGACCAAGTAGCTCCAGGAACAGTGTATAAAGCAACTAGAAACTTGTTAAATTGGAATATGCGTGAATGGAAGATGTAAATGTGATGGTATTTATTTATTTTATTCTGCGTGCAATAAAGCATGTAGATGTTTTACTTTACTTTACTACAAGAGAAAAATGATTGCGAATCTTCCATGCATTGTGTGTGTATACATGAAGGAAATGTGAAATAATGCGATATTCATGCATGAACTGCTATTTTCCATATATTATATCTATCTTCTTGGTGTCCTACAGAGTGTGCTCACAATGCCCCAGTCTTCATATAAGTTACCTATATATGACGAGTTGGCACACGTCTACATGTTATTGCTATTACTTCTGTTTCCTTCTTCGATGTTTGTGTGACGTTGTATGTACATATTTTACGTAGATGGTAAATATTGGGTATGCATATTTATGCTGGCTTTATATATTGAATTCAAGAATGTTGCTTGCTTGTTTGATGGCAGGAGAACGATTGAAAAGGGAGAAAGAGAGAGAGAGAGAGAGAATGTGTGTGTGTGTAAAAGTGAAAGACGTGAGACAAGCGTGGTGACTTCAGTTCTAGTTCTATGGCTAGTAGTAAGTATATATTGCAAAGTAAAAAGTGATGTGATGAAGCTGTTCGGGTTGGTTGGTCGACTAGAAATTCTAAAATAATATATTGTGTGTATGCATAGAAAATGTATGTATGCATGTAAAATTTTCTTCTAAAGGAGGAGGATGACATGATTTTCTATTCTTGCTCACTTGCTCCAACTCACTCAATGAACATGGAATTCCGCTTTAAAGCAAAATACAGTTTTGAACACAAGAGAAGAAAATTGATGTCTCCAAAAAAAAAAACCTAAATGGAATGGCTGCTACAAACTAATATAAAAAACACATTACTTAATATGGCACACACTACATGATCGTCATACACCACTGATATTACTTATGCACAACATTATGTGCATTTTTATAGCACGAGGGGGTCCCAGTTCCAGTAAAACGTTTCTACACAATATAATGTAGCACAAAAGCCACACAGTTATTGTCAGACGCAAATGAATGTACATGCTTACACACATACCTATTTTTCCATGATTCTCAACTACTCCCTCTCTTTTTCCCCATATCTTAAAATTGTCTACTCTTGGAACAACAAACCTTCATCTGCCTCATGGTCTCTTTTAAATTTTCTTACTTCTCTTCACTGACTTCTTATGTTATGTCTCAAGCATAACAATAGTAGGCATATTTGCATGTCCCATGTCCTTTCTGGTTATGATATTTATCGACGTTGATGTGATGATAGTGGATGATGTAATATATATTTTTTAAATGTGCCCTTGTTTGTAAAATACCCTTCAAAATAAATAAATATGTATAATAATGCGATATAAGACGAGAAGTACTTCCACAATAATATTATTATGGCTATTCTTCATTCTTCCCGTTTTGTTTGCTCATGCATACAGATGTCCCTTGTCAAGTTTTCTATGAAGTTATATTGCCCAATTACTGTAGCAAAGCTTGACTATTATTACTGTACTCTTCTTTCATCATCACAATTGCTTCGCGACGACGAGACTTTTGGAGAGATATAAGATAGATATACTTTTTGCTACCACCAAGTCTCAACACAATGCTACCATCATCAATGATTGCTTATAGACACTGCAGAGAGACTGTCACTTATTCTGTCTCAATAGCCATGCATGCATAGATAGATAGATGATATTATGTACACAATAATCATGCAATCTCGTATTCCTAGAGATTCTTGTTCGTATACAATTTTACAACTTTTACTTTTTTTTGCAAAGGTTTACTAGGCCAGTGCCATTGATCTATATTTTTCACAAGCTCCCTAGAGCCTTATGAAATGCAGCGCAAATATATTAGGTGGCATTACTAAAGTGTGCACGTTCCACACACACTATATTATCCTTGTGTGGTGTCATCTTGGTTTGTATGCATGAAAGTCTTATTATATGTAAGCGACGAAGGACAGATCCAAAAAATCACCATAATCAAACAAGTGATTTATATGCGACCGCAGCAACAGCATCTATATTGCAGAGAGTACATGCAGAGAAAGAAAAATTGTGTGGGATAATAGCATCAAGTGAAAGGATATTGCGTTTTATGAAGAAAGTCATATAATTTAGATACGGCATTCAGTTTGTGTATAACTCTACTCATTCGGCTAAAATTATTTCGATCATCATACCAAGGTTTTTGCACTTACTGCAGATACGTAGTGGCCACAGCGTACAATGTCATTATTGCAGTAATATTATTGCCAAGTTGGGATATCTTTGTATCCTTCACTCTATCTCTAGTTCATTGCCAACATGAATGGGGAAATTCTGTGGTGTGGAATTTAAATTGGCAATTGATAAAAATTGAATAAATTATGTCTGGTTGATAGAGCGCGTGCACACCGAAAATGAAAATGTGATAACAGCCAAATCATGTATTCGTGTTTGCTGAGAGAAAGTTGTTTACAAGCTGAGATAAGCCAAAGGTTCAAAAGCGTTTAATATGATTTGACGTGGGAGGACGGGACTATAAGTAGAGTGTAAATAGACATAATGGAAAATTGCGGCTGTAGATGAAATTACTCTGAAAAAACATACATTAGCTGTATAAACACGCGAAATTGTATCGTGTTTGTGTGCATGAATTCATATCATTTCTCCATGTCACAATTCCAAAACGAGTGAAATTTTTAGCAAGCTTTCACCAGTCGGATTTTACTGGTATAATATGTATGTGTTTGAGTGGCACGCACGCTTTTACCTTGGCTTCATCCAAGTGATGCAATGCCAGTGTAAGCATGTAAAAGGATGTGTACAGACAGTGATTCTCTGTACCGGACACACGACGTGCATGTCTGAGTTTGGCTAGACACTACTTTCACCACCCAATTCATTCAGTTTTTGTGTTCGCTTCTGTGACTGACAACTTTTTCACTGCTACGGCTAATCTGCAATGGGCTCTCATATAAATTTACTTTTGTACTAGTGACTGTCCTTGCAAACAAAGCGGCTAAATATTTTTTAACTTTCACTATATATAACATGTCCAACAAAGTTACTATTATTATTACTTTATCTCTCATGCCATGTCTCTGGAATTCCCCCAGGTTTGTCTCCCGTTTCAAATTTGAAAAGAGAAAATAGCTTGGTCACCACAATTGTGTGGTTGGTTTGTGGTCACAACCATTTAAAAGAGGGCAAACTGCTTTCGTGCTTTCAACGTACGCCTATATGACTCTGTCTGTGCAAATATGTATGTGTGTGGCGTGCACAATTTAGTGAGCAGGATGAAAAATGCTTTCATCATCATCATTAAGTCACACAACTGTACATGCAAATGTGTACCTATAGGACCTATATCCATTATTACAATGCACACAATCTATATATTGCATATGTATTTGCGTACAAATACAATCATACGTAATAGTAACAAGCCACAGTCGACCGGAACACGCCATTACTATTTACAAATACTTGCGCTTCTCTCTGTCTGTAATGCTACTACGAGACAGATTTTCAAACTTGTTCCCTTTTTTTCTCTCACATCCGTAGGCCCATTTGATTTAAAATCCTTCTTCCTTTACATTGAAATCACGGAAAAACTATGTCACTTCTCCTGTTTATCTAGAATGATGCATGGAATGAGAGTAATCTGCTTTGTAAGAGTGTATAATCTATATAGGCGTGTAATTTTGTATATTGGCTGGACTGTCCCACTCTATTCAAGTGTGAATTTAAATGCGTATTTACATAGGCGATATAGTACGTACATAAATGGGAAATACAAAAACTGTGGAAGTTAGACTTTGAAACACTGGTTTCCTCCTCCAACACTGCCACATTACCCCACGAAAATAATCAGCATTAAGGCCATCTCATGTTCCTATTCACATGCTGACGACGACGACGACACTAACTTACCCCTTCATTGAAACGAAATTGCAAAAAATTCCCCTTTTCATCTTCCTGTTTTGTAATGTAAGGGTACAAGGGCAAAAAATGGAGGAAATACGTCCGCATAATGGAAGGACGGAAACGTTCAATGGGATTATAGAGTAGTTAGGTGCCTACATATATTTTATATGGAGCACATTTCTCGAGGACAGCGTAAAAGAATAGAGAGTGGTAATTTTAAGGCATTAGGTATGAACCTAATCTGAAAATCTCTGACTGAATCCGATTTAGCAATTTTCTTGTCTCTCATATTGAGCCATGATTTGAAGTGTGTACATGCATGCAAAGCGGGCATGCAAGCGTCAAATCATTGAAACTAAAAACGTCTGTGCTGGGTAGCTGATAACTTTCACATTCAATATATAACATGAAATCACACAAGTGCTAGGACATGCAAGGAACCGTAATATTGCATATTCTACATGGTGTAATTTCCTATCGGGGAGTTGTGTGCAGTACAATGTTTAATAATAAGAATTGTAGAAAATGGTTAAAAAAACTGATACGAAATCTTGACGGTTCCAAGTTCCAAAAAAGGAACTGGGTCATGTAAATGCTTATGAATGAATGATCTATCGATATGTATGGTTAGTATCGTATCTCGGAAGTGGTCTTCTTGAGTACGCTCTATTTACTGTAATGATGTAGTATAAACATGACAAACGTACAGAGATAAAAATGTTTTTACGAATGAATGGGAATTCGCTTTTTCTTGTATAAGCCGTAACGACAAGAGAGTACTCCCACTGAGCGCATTTGTCTATAGACATCTATTTGTTTTGGAGCCGTTACAATTTGCGTTAGACAAGAAAATAAATACAATAACTTCAAGCGGGTGACACAATGAAATAAATAAGATGGCTCAATAACAATTTTAAGAATGTGTACGGATTTAATGGACGAATTTTCTGTGAATAAAAAATCCACAAAAGCGTATAACATATTGCTGCTGTAGTTTGTATTTATGCTATGCGCTTCGACTTCGGCAGAAGTATAATGCAGAGAAGGTTTTCGACAAGGCACTGCTTGTTAATATCTTTCCACAGTCATTAGTATTATTTTCAGAATGGTACATAATTCTGACTTCACGTCTCGATAAGTTTCCTCCAAGGCAGCAGCACGTCACCGATCAATTGAATATAATATAATTCATTGCACCTTTTGTAAGATTCCATTCAGTCTTGGAATAGGAATAGAAGAATAAGGATAGCCTATATAGTGTACCTCTGATAACTTCAACTTCTTTGCTTGTACAACCGGAAATTATTCAATGATTTTGAACAATGCTTCTTCCTATCTGTTCCAGACACGAACCTGAACGAGATCTATATAGCAATTAATTTTGATTGACTTTAAACGGCGATAACTCAACTTGAATCCAAAAGGGAAGCAAAGGAGTGTAACAAAAGAGATCTTGCTGTTCACCAAAAAAGCTTGCTAGAACAGTGGAATATGTGGGTATCCGGGTATATAGGGCACACTCAAGTATGTGATGAGAACGGAACATTTTCTCGTATAATTTTTTCAAAGTTTGGTCGTAAATTGGTACCACCTTTTTAGACTTGCCAGAAATTAGATTCCTGATTAATGAATACTGGAGTCATGAACCGTCGCACTTAATCGAAAGGTGCTTGGTGCTAGTTTCACTACCACTAGGGATGTTTACTAATTTTTGCGTAGTACTAATGTACTTTTGCTGTCAATAAATTAGTTGCTTTTTGCATGTTCATTCTCAGAGGACGGTGGTACGTCTTTGCTTGACCTACAAGCCTGCCATGCCATGTGTATTATGTACCTATGCATTGCTTTACTATGCTGTCATCATCGACAATGTCGATTCGACATATTATGTACCTAATAGCATGATTAATATACCCATCTTGTTCATCAAGTCACTCACTTTGCCCAGTTTGTATATTGTATATTGCATAGACTATCAATATAACCAATTAAATTTGCATGCTGTAATGGTGTATTTATAATCTACTATAGTGAATTTCTACCAAATTGTCTATTATACTTTGGTTTTTATTACAAACGAGCATACCTGATCATAGAGGACACATATGCATGAAAAGAAAAATAATGATTCTGCTAAATCGTTCCTTTGTTGTAGAACCTATACTCAACCAATCCTTTCCTTTCTACCCGTCGACAATATCGTCCTCCAATGAATGAGAATCAGGGGAACCCATTAAAGTGAAAAAAAAAAGTTGGTCGTTCTTTTTTCATCGCATCATCTATCTCATCATGTAACGTTAGTATAATATTCCATTAAACCCTCTATTCTTTCCAGCAAACTTGCCCATTATCGATATTTAGAGCTAGACTTGCAAATACATGCATACCTGTTTGGAAAAGTTGGTACAAATTTCATTTCCCTATAATCTACTCACCTAAATTCCTAGTACTTTCACATCATGTACTATTTTGTGAGGTCAAATGACTCACTCTAGCTGACTCTAAAGTTCTTTTCGTAACTTGATAGGTACATATTAAGAGGCATTGAATTTCACTGATCTTCTGTTCATTTTCTCCGGAGTTTGGTGTCTCATCCTGGTATTTACAAGCT
The DNA here is from genome assembly GCA_027743805.1 of Lepidocyrtoides sp. E14. Lineage (NCBI taxonomy): Eukaryota > Metazoa > Arthropoda > Collembola > Entomobryomorpha > Entomobryidae > Lepidocyrtoides > Lepidocyrtoides sp. E14. The sequence goes on from JAHZMZ010000465.1 coordinate 15,735, forward strand.
TATAAAAACTACCATTATTTCACTTTCCCCAAATTTTATCTGCCTTCTTGTATTTACATACAAAATCAATGCATTCGGCAAAAGTTTATTTTTTCAAGCAGAAAAGCCAAATGACGATCCTATTAAGAAAATCAGTAAAGAAATTCGGGCACATTTTTCCAGTTTACCAGTTGACTAGACCACCTATCTTACTTATGGGTGCAAGTACCGATAAACCATTCAAAAAAACAAATTAGTTGCCTGCTGCTACATTGCGTTCAGCCTAGTTTAGTCCAGTTTATAAAAAAAGTCTTAAAAAAACGTCTCGCCAGGCTGTTGTGTTTTGTGCGTGCACAGAGTAGAGCCATCTGGTTGGACTATACATTTTTTTTCCATTCTGTCTTTAGTCTCTACTGCTGCTGTTGACTTGCCATGCCACACAATTACTTTCTGTTCCTTAAAGTAACTACTACTGTCAAGATTTCTGTTTTGTAAAAAGCTCTAAAAGAAAGCTTCATTACTGAATCAATACGCATTTCATAAGCACATACAGCCAGTAGCTCAGTTATAATAACATACTGCTACTCAAAATACATTAAACATGAAACAACAAACCAAGAAAAACTATGAACGAGAAGAGCTTGATATAAAAGACGTACTGTAGACTAACCTCAAGCTTGATTATGATTACTGGAGGAAAACAATACTGTGAAACTGAGTAGTGGGTTGTACTTTTTGCTTCAAATAACTACGTGTGCCGTTTTAAGAATCAAGTTATTTTTTTACATGCGAATATTTTTTTTCAGAAAAAAACAATCTCTCCAGTCAGATATATCGTATATAATATTCTCTACGCTAGCGTAAGCTCAGGAATGTTTTCTTGTACTATCGTACATTATTATTATTATCAAGAAAGAAAGCAAAAAGGCAACTTCATGATCCCTCTTGGTGGTAGCTCATGTTGTGACGCTACTACTGTTTTATTTTCTTTCTTTTTGCCTTCTCAACTTTAAATTCATCAAGTTTTGCCGTAAGTAGGCCCAAGTGGTATATAATAAAAAAACTAAAAATGTGATAAATTTGACCTTTGTTGCTATATTATACTTCCTTCCTCTTCTAACTGCGACGTTTCTTCAAGAAATATATAAGAAGAGATAAGATTGGATACAAAAACCGTACGTGTACATACACTTGTACATATATGATATTAGCAACGGATAAAAGAATGAGAACATTTTTTGCTTTGGCAGTTTTTTTGCTACTCAAAAGGGAAAAATTTCCATTGGAAAAATGGAACAGCGCAAGTAATGTAAATATGCAAAAAAAAGTTTAAATGAAGCATTTCAAAATGGTATCAACATCAACTTTTTGATGTTGTAAATACTTTCCCAAGTTTTAACTACAAATCTCTAGCCATTAAGGTAAATAAGCATTGCATGTGTGTTGCGGAGAATCTAGCACGACACTGTTGGCTAAACAGTAGACTGAAACATGGCTACCATAAATCCTATCAGGTTTTTTTAATAATATTATTCAGCTTGGTCTATTAGGAAAAGTGGGATAATATTTAATCATATCGTTCATCAACCTCATAATATTTAAAGGTATTTGTTTGTTAATACGGCTTACTCCTATTCCACAAATCCATCGTCACCATATTTATTTCCAAAACAATTTCTTACTTTTAACCTCCCAAAACATAACAGCTAAGCAATATACATTATACAGTACATCGCACTGAAGTAATGTTTCTTTCACACTGTAATTTAGAATGGTAGTAGTGGCTGTATAAAATCAACAAGCCACTTTCTTTTCCAAGTCAGCAAATGAGAACTCGGAATGAAACAAAGGAGTAACATGGACTCGTTGTGTTCTCGTGTTTGTTACTTATATAAAAAGAATAAAATTCACAAACTGCCCATAATATTAAGCTAAGTATAGGGTTCTTCTGACTGTGAATGAATGAGACCTAAAGCTAGTTCAGCTCAGTATTTTGAATTTAATGCAATCTTGGTTACAAACAAGTGAGTCAGTAGTAAAAACATTTTTTGTTGCTTTTCTCCCACATTTTCAGTTTTCCATATCACACAAGCCTTGACTAGACTTGGATACATATTATAAAACGGCAGCAGCACGTCAATTGCTTAAAGCTTATTTTGTGCAACTGTGTAGACTACAAACTGCAAACGCTATAATTGCCTCTATAATATTATATTCCTACACTTTAGTTAATTTTTTATATCAGGTTTACTTATGCATAAGGTTTTGCTAGGGGTAATCTATCAACGCCACTACCTTCGTTAAATAAGTCAATATTAGAGCCATTAAAGCTGATCCCGCTTTTCTTCCATGTGTGCACTGAAATATCTGTGCAAGCGTGTATGATTGCCATTATGTGTAGTGAGAAAGGAAAAGAGAAGCCAGTTGGTTGGAGAACTTTTTATGCAGCTTCCATCAAGCGAAAATATCTACTCCAAGCACTATATCTGTATACATAGTTGTTGGTTGCTCTTACCATAATGTTTGTGCCATGGAATAATGAAGTGGTTTGTGTGATTCACTTTCCTAGAATAAGATATCGTTAAATGCATGGTAGAAAAAGCAGAAAGAAAGTAGGGAAAAGGCATAGAAATGACAACTTACCTAACACTGCAGAAGGCAAAAAGGAAGCCGGTATAAATAAACGTTTGAATGTAGAAAAGAACGTGCAAATCTAATAATGCGGGACGATTGACGAGATGAATAAAAAAGTAGTTTTATGTAGGCTATGCTTATGAACATATTATGTATATTTAACTACAATTTTAATGGTGTTATATGTGCTGTTTCAAAATTTCTGTAAGGACGATTGACGAGATAAATAAAAAAGTAGTTTTATGTAGGCTATGCTTATGAACATATTATGTATATTTAACTACAATTTTAATGGTGTTATATGTGCTGTTTCAAAATTTCTGTACTGTAAATTTCGATATAGCAGTAACATGTAAAAGTTCAGTAAGGTTTATAGACACAACAGTAGTGCAGTATATGCACAAGTTTCCATTTACCTACTTCCTGTCTCGTCTCCTGTCATGTTTATTTTTTTACAAAAATTAACGCTAAAGGTGGAATAGAACCGCCTTTTCAATAAGCATGCATACCCTCCTCGATAAAAACAGTTTTTATCTTTATTAGAATCACTATCGGGGTAGCATTATGAGAAAGAAAGATGCACAAAAAAATGGATTTTTTTTCTGACCTAACCAATCAACTTTTTTAATATTAATATCGCTCGTAAGATCCTTTCATGTTGACGACGAAAGGCAATACAAAAGAAATATTGAATTTTTTTGTTCCGAAAACACCGCGAAAATGACCTTCCATGGAAAATGGTTTTTCCAAAGATGGGAAGAAGCAAGAACGTTAAAATTGTGATAAACCAATCAGATAAATTCTTCAGGAAATGCAAAGCAATTCCGGAATGCTTGTACAATGAAAAGCGATTAAGTCGAAATATGTAATAATACCGGTAGTTTATTTTATTAATAATAATATTTTGAGAACAAATGCAATGAAATAAAGAAAATATGCTTGTATGTAATTTTGGGTAATAACAACTTTGCAAAGACTAATAAAACGCTTCTCATAAGAGCTTGGTATGAGAATAACATTTATTTCCTGCACGTTTTAGTTCCTCAAACATACTTGGTTAACAAAGCAGAAACATAATATGTTGTATGTCAAGAGTGATTTTAAAAGGCTTGCGAAATATACAATTAATTGGCAAGTTTTGTAAACACCACGGCCAATCGTTTGTTTGCCATTCCTCCTTTTTCAGATGAAACTTCAATCATATTCATATTCGGACACGAACGTAGTGGAATATCGATGTTACTTTTGTATTCTCATATCTTTCATGCTGTTCGTACTCAATATGCATGGAATGTGGAACTATTTAAATACAAATATATGATATTGAATGACCTAGACCAAGGCAAAAAGTTAGAAATTTTTATATTCGTAGGCAATCAATAAACATCAATTATCTTATACGACTTTCTGCACGTTTTGGTGTAATGCCAGCTTAGCCTTAAAACACCGACCACTTAAAGTACCCAGTATATGAGTCTGTGCGAGTTCTTTACAATTTCTTTGTAATTTGGTCCAACTGGAAGGAATTTGTTTGAAACCACCCAGAGTTAAACATACAATCAAAGCGGTGTTTTTAGCCCATATAGACAAATTATACAACTTATCTCAAGGCCATCTACCTAATTGGTTTCTTTTTCTCCATATATTACTTGCATTACATAAAAAATTTGGTGACTATCTAGAAATTTAGGACAGAACACACACACATAATATTCTACAAATATACCTACACAGCCTACGTAGACTTAAGTAAAGGAATTCGGGGCCATATAGTCAATAACACGGCTTTACTTTTAAAAAGCTAAGAAGAGTGATAAAAATGTGTCAAAGTAGGGGTGTTCTGCATTCCAAATTACAAGCATGTAGTATTTTACATGGGTATGCATTCTAAGCATACCTTTATTCAAAACAAACATGCACCAATTAAATTCTCTTTAATGCTCATATTACAGCTTAGAAAACAATGCGGTGAGGTGATATTTGCAATCTCAGTAAAATGAGCACTCTGTAGGACATGCACTTTGCCTCTAATTAAAGGATTAACCTTTTTTGTTTAGTACACGATGCCAGTTTTTCTTTCTATTTGAATCACGTAAGTAAACATTAAATGTTAAAACGCTAAAGAAGTAGTTTGTATTTTTTGTTGGTAAGCATAAAAATAGCTTATCGATTGGCTTCTATTTACGTACACGGACACTTTTATTACCACTTTTCATAACGATAATTCCAATCAAGATTATTGCAGCATGTGAACTATGCTGTATGACGCAGTTAAAAATTATCTGAGGTAAGGCCATTTAATTTTTTGTATCATTTTTGTGAGCCTGTGAAGTAAAAATAGGAACAGCAGCAGCGGTTAAGAGAATTGTGTTTCCTACAGTTTGTTTAGGAGTGGTTTTGAAACAGAGGAAATCTGAACAACAATTCTTCCATGTCTCTAGTATTACTAGTAAAATCCTTTATTTTTCCTTTCCTAACTCGTTTTTTCCCAGAATATATCGACCTACTTTACATACTTTCCAATCTGCAATCTCTTGCTGTATTTTTGTCGGATATCGTAACGGTATTTTTATAGTGTAACAAAATGTTATCGGTGCCATAAAACATAAAATGAAACTTCATCGTTCACAAGGAAAACGTAAACACTGTTCTGCTCAGGTGAACCCTCCATATTAAACAAAAAATTAATGGAGAAGGTTGTATGAAAATCGAAAAATTGCCCAGTTGTGTGCTTGTAATTTTTACTAACCGTTGGTGGTTTGGCTTGACATTCTCACATATGGTACACCATAAAAATCAACTAACCTTATTTCTACGATAACAAACATGAAACTTACGCTACAAAGTAGAATGCGCTAGTACGTGTTCAAAAATAATTTTTAACTTCATAATTTTGTGTGTGCACTTTATGGAACTACTCACAGAGTTGCTTTAAACCTGCTAATGCAACGGAGTACATGGTTGCAGCTGCAGAATGGTGGTTAACTGTTGAATTAAAGGATTCCGTCACTATACTGGCACTATAGTAAATAAATATGAATAACCTCATGCATAAACTCTGCTTTTTGCAATTTCTTAAACGTACAGTATCTACTTGAGACTTTGCGACCTACTTACCTCCTCACCAACTAATGGCTGTTTGACCTCTACATAAGTCAAGTTTATGAATTGCAGATTTATGTCGGCAGACCTTGTCTCACTGCACTGTCGTGGATATATATGAAATCGTTATGGTGTGTGGTTTACAAACTCTGTTATAAAATCCCGCTCAACTACTTAAAAATTTAAGTTTGTACTGCTTAATATTTCATGCCTTTTCTCTCCATTTTTTTCCACTGCTGAAATGAATCAAGTGCTAAATGTGCATAAAGAATTCCTACTTCTTGCTTTTCCTACTTATCATCTGAAAAATATGGGACAACTTGCCTTCGTCAATCTAATATTTTTTTATACTTTTGATTTGGTCAGTGCTGTGCTTCCATCATTATGCGTTTTTTATCATCTCCATCGGCATTTCATGTACTACTGAGTTGCTTGTGTCATTTGCACATGCATGAATGAATTCTGTCATATATTGGGTATGGTTAAGTTGCAAGATGTCGTGTCTGACACATTCTTTAGTTTTTAAAATATACGATCCAGTTTTATCAAACGTATGTGTGTGTGTGTGCGGTTCAAGGTTCCAAAAAAAATTCATTACAGGCGTTCTTCAAAATATTACCCTAATATATTTTCACTTTATACGTGCTCACGATACATAAATAGTCACTTATAAAATTATTTCGTTGTTTCATATTCCACTGTTTTTTTCAACTTACTAAATAGGGTTATATCTGGCCAACAAGCCCGCTCCGGTTTTGAGATAAAAAGCCATTGTTTGTGCATCTCTCTGCTGTATGCATTCGAGCATGAAAATATGTGGAGGGAATGTCCACTGGACTTTTGCTTCCACAAACATGACTTTTCTATTACTTATGTATGCATGTGGTGTTCGTTCGGATATTTACTGGCTAATGAAATGTTTGACCAAAGGAAGTAGGCACAACTTCTCCTCTTGCTAAAGTGAAATAGAATTGTTGAATTTATGATGAAAAGTGAGTATATTTAAAATTCCATAGAGGAAACGTCAGGCAAACAGCTTATATACGCAATTATGTGTGTTCAAAACTTAAATCAAATATGAAGAGCTATGTGTATATTAGCCAATATATGTCGTTCATTTGCGCCCGTTACATGCATAAATATCAAATTTTGTTCGAGGAATTAAATGGTTGTGGTAGCACTTCATTATCCGCTTGAATGAGTGAAACAACACCGACAAAGTTTGCATTATTAAAAAGGGAAAGTACAACAATGCTTTGGATTATTAGAGACGAAAGATGATTCCCAAAGAAAAATTCCAGCTAGTTCATGCAAAATATATATGCTTAACCTAACTTGTATTGTCAGTAACACTAACAAAATAACCAGTTTCCAATTCAGTTCAAATATTTCAACATGGTTCGTAGTAATATTTGAGTAAAATGAACAAACCTTCAGGACAGCCAGTAGAAATAAACGATTTTGTGCGAGAACTAATTAGCTATTCAAATCAGTATTGATTTTGCTATCAGATAGACAGTTGTGAAATAATTTTCAAGTCGATACAACGTTCAATCGTTGCATTCCAATATTGATAATTGGCAAATAATTTTTTTGCCAGAATCAGAAGAATGGGGTAATTATTTCCAACAAAATAAAACTTCAAACAATTATTGAGATTATGCATCAATGACCGACTCATCAAGGTCAAAAGTAAGCTTACAGGGAGAAATATACCCTGTGCACTTTATGTTTGCAACTTTTTTATAAAACCAGACAAAACGAAACAATTAACAATATCTTGTTGTAATGTCTAAACTAACTAGCCAGGCAGACTATTAGTGATAATTTTATGGCATGTTTTGTTTTGTTTTTTTTCAGATGGAGCCAATTAGACCTGCAGTTTTGTACACCTTGTTTTTAATTTTTGGGAGTGGCATTACTCAAATCGAGGTTGGAGATGGATATACTAGCGGTCGCGATAAAAACAACTCAACCCTCCGTAAGTGTCATGTTGATATAATAATGTATATTATTTTTGTTCATAATTGCACCATCCGTTGCATTTATTCAAAACTTTTAAGACTAAATGACAGCTGGAGTCAACACGAATCAGGCTCTTTAGCGCTAAGGACATAAAATATGGGTAGAGTGACACCAACACGTGCCGTACAAGGTTATTCTTTTAGGCATACATTTTCTCGGGGGGTAAAAATGCATCACTCGTCGGGTAAATTATTGTCAATTTGCGGTAGGATAAAAAATCATTTTTACCTGACAAGTGATCGACTGGTAAAAAATAGTA
>JAHZMZ010000467.1:0-17718 GCA_027743805.1 Lepidocyrtoides sp. E14
AAAATATTTTTGAAAGGGAAAAACAATTTACAAAAAAATGACGTCAATCAGTCACCTCTTAGAAATTGGAAACCGTTTCCAAACGACTTTTTTGACAGTGAAAAAAAATAATGTGTATGTGTGAAAGACAGCAGGACACATTACTATGCATGCAACATTACATCATCAGTCATCATCATCATGATCATCACCACACTGACCTTCGTCAGGATCAGCAAAGCAATTTATTACATTTTTTTTGCTACCGAGCTGAGCATCATCTCATTATAAATGTCTCGTGACACCATAATATCCACTACACATTTACCCATTTCTATTGTATAACCCTCCTGCATAAATTTATATACCTATTACTCAATTTTTTTATAACATGCCTTTCACCACCACATACCATAAGTGAAACAGACTCGTGATGAAAAATGGCTATTAATTTATATTCTGCAACGGCAGCTGCATATACACCGCCAATGTCAGACAGCACCACCAGCCTAGAGACAGTTTGCTTTTCTTTGATAAATCAGAAAATTGTATAAAAAAAGTGCATTATGTATGACACCACCACACACTGGGCATCACATATATTTCCATTAATATAATGCGACTTTAATATTTCGTCAAAAGTAGCAAAGGAAAAAAATGTAGACTATGCCTTTCTTTGTTCCTGGTTCCTTGTGTAAGTTTGTCCTCCGTACGTACCCTTTTGTTCTTTCTTGACATTGCAAAAGACGAATGAAGGTCGATTCCACCATTAATATAAGTAGCAACAGCTACAGCAGAACTCCCAGGAAATGTATACAGAAAAGCAAGGCAACTACTACACTACAACACGACTTGAATATCTAGTACCCTATCAAGGTACAAAATCGCTGATATAGCAAAAAAAATAAATACATTTATGCAATGCCATATGTGCATTTTATATTACAGGGTATAAAATTTCCTATAAAAAAAGCACTTTCATAACTTTTGCGGTAGGATCATAACATAGAGATCTGCTGCTAGATAATAACATAAATACTTGTGTAGTTATAATGCATGCACTCGTTCAAATAAAGCTCTATTTTTGTATGTAATAAATAGCGGTAGTTAAAACTAAGCGAAAAACTCAACCGAATATTGCAAGCTTCTACACGGCTTAAATCAGTATTCGCGAAATAGTCTTTCACGCTTCTTCACTTGCTATACATACCATACAGCTACTGTAGATAGGTCGTTTACTCGCAAAAGCAAAAAAAAAAACTTTTTTTTTCGCAAGAAAATGCCAAACTGCCATGCCAGAAACATGCATGGCACTGCTGCATTCTGTTTTAGAAAGGATAGGCTTTTGGTACCCAGGGCACCCTTGCCTTGTCGTCGTAGCTGGCTGTTGCAAAGAGAAAATCTATTTTCTTCACAAGTTGAAGTTGAAAACGCTTTCTCTCCATTTTACTTAATAATAGCACTGCAAAATATACCTACAATATATCTACCATGTGGTATATAACGGCACTTTGTAAATGTCGGTTAGTGCACACATACACACACACACAGCTTAAGTTTTGGTTCGGTCGGTCGGTCGGTCTCAACTGGAAAACTGTAGAGTGGTTGTTAGGCTCCATTGTAACATAAGAACAAGGAGAAAGGATAAGGAAACAAAGTTGAAAAGATAAAAAAAACTAATATTAAACCAAACCAAGTAAGCTGAGGCTTTTCTCTAGAAGAGAAGTGTATTCACCTCCTATCTCTGGCCGGATTTTCGCTGGAAAAGGAGGAAGAATAATAACTACCTATAATAAGAGCTTACCTATAAAGCATGTTATCTATTATGGATGGGTATATAAAAATATATGTATGTATTTATGTACGTACGTTGTCAGCGGAAAAAAATGAGAGGATATAACTACTACTACTACTACTACTTCCACTACAAGCGAGGCACTTATGACGGAGAAAGTTTAGTTTTTTTTATATATTGATCGATCGATATCATCTTCATTCTGTTGACTCTCTTTTTTTTGCCAACAGGCACGACAACGACAGCTTGGTGTAAGTATACGTAGTCGCCATTTTCAGGATGGTACCGTCTTTTTTTGCATTTTTTTGCAATTTATATGGAAGCTCTGTTCTTCTCTTCAGCAATTCTGTGCGGATTGAATGTTTGATGATGAAAAAAAATAATATTTTTTATGCTACCATATTCATGGAAATTCAAATTGAACAAGCAATCCAATCATGTCATAATGTGCTTGGGTGGTCATATGATATGAAGATATGCATCAGTGCTGCTGTACTAACTGACTAGATTGAAGAAGTGTATATAGACATTATTTTCTGGTTTTGAGTTTGAGATAAAAATCAATCTGAATTTAAATTGCTTAAAAGTCATTCGCCCCTAATAGTAATACGCTTAATATAGATTTTCTGGTATTTGGGGCTCACCAAGTTGGAAAGAAGCTCTGTATATAGTATAATGAAGCGGAAATGTTCTTCCCAGAATCCAATTATTTCTTCAAGCTATTATGCATGTATAATATGGAATGAGAGAGAAAGTCAAACAAACATTTCCAAAGAATGTTGTGTTAATATGGTTTGTGTGGTTGTCTGTTTCTGAGTAGTTGTAGATTTCATGTTTTTCACAAATTATAAGCGTCAGGTACTTACACAGACATGCTTAAAATAATAATAAAAGCATAATGTGATGCGATAGAGGACAAGATATAAACGGTATAAAAAAAAAGTTTGCAAAGTCAGTTAAAAGACATAATGACAGGACATTACAAAGTGAAGTATACCGCATTGCGATAAAAATCTGACCCTGGAAAAAGGTGCAATCAACGACCTCGGTGGTGCTAGTACGACTTTGGAACCACTACTTTGCCGCTTACTGTTTTTAGAAATGCTGTGGCCAGGAACATAATTTAGATATTTGCGTTTCGCTTGGTGCTGGGGTACTGTTGGAAGTTGAAAGTTGAAAACCTGTACGGTTTATCAAATCAAATGGAAAGTCTGTAGACAATACACAATATTTTTGAAAGTTGCGAAAAACTGACTTTTGAACATGCTACCATTCTCCATTTCTTCAAACTTTCTATGTATATTGCGCAAACATAAAAGCTTTTTTCTGTTTTTTTTTGTGTACGATCGACACACAACATTCCAAGCACGTTTTCGTACACTTTCCTCAAAATCCCAAAAAGAAGCAACAGTCAATCCACTTTGATACTTTATACATGCTTCTACTAACTCCACTAAATGTCAGCACTTAGTTTATGAATACTACAATGCACACTAATGCAAAATGTCAATCACGTTTCCAAACAGAATTAAAACACGGGAAAACTTCTAATAATACAGTACGTCACGTACACGCATGTATGTACCATCTGTTGTCTGTCCGTCTTTCACTTTCTCCCATTTTTTTTGAAGCAATGGAAAACAAACGCTCATTACCAAACTTCCGCGTGATGAGTCTTAATTCTCTTGAGTAAGTTTCAGGTAGATATTTTGTGTACCTACCACTACCTACCTACCTACCCGTGTTTTTACTTTCGGGAAGGAAAAATAGGGTTACTTCTGGAATTTTATTATTTGCAATAAAATGTGAAAAAAAACTTTCTGTATCTTTCTAATAAGACGAGTTTCATATTAATGAGCTTGTCTAAAGTAGCAAAAGCAGAGTAATAAAATAAAAATTATTACTTTGTACCAGGCGCTGGTTTTAGTACCACCACCACCAGCAGATATTATTACTATAATTCCTTTCTTTTTTTTCTGCTCAAATAGCCCATTGTAAAAGCACAAGAGTATATTTCAAAGGGCGAAATATGATGCAGAACTAACGTAAGCAATTTTGTGTAAACCAAGAAGACTGGGATCAGCGCTGCGTTGCTCGGAAATATGGGTAAACCAGGCAAGAGTACTACTGCTTAGGTGTCGGTTTGTTTGTATAAAAATGGTAATAACGCTTTTACGGGGAAGACGGTATATTATCCAATATTATGCAGGATTAGCTTTCCAAGGAATGACGCAAGCAAAAAAAAAGTAGGAGGAAAAACTCACAAGAAAGGAAATATGAATAAGAAAAGGGAGGAAAAAAGCTTTCAATCTCTTTTCTACGGTTCGTCAGTTTTTGGATGAAAGTTGGAAGTAGAAAAGAGAAAATTGCTGGCGAAAAAAATAAATTTGTTAGCTTTTCGCTTTCATCTGTCTCCTCCATCTCATCAAAAATATGTACCAGGGACCAGCTTTCTACAGATATACAGGTACATGTAATAAAATAAACAGCAGGGATCAATACATCATCAACACATGACCATCTTTTTCGTATAAATAAAATTTTCATAAGATTTTTTTTCATAATGTTTTTTTCATGTTAGGCATATGATTTTTTTATGTTTATGCTCTTTTCATAATATTCATATTCACGAAAGGGGAAAGAAAAGCAAAATTACTTTTTTTTGTTGAGTGCTGCATCACGCCATGCCCGGATAGAGGGTAGAAAAAAATAGAAAGCTTTTATTGTGTTATCATCATCTTCCACTCGTTTTGCTCCGTTACATATCATTACTTCGACCGATCACCATTATCCCTTGTATATGGACGGATCCTATAGCGGAGACTTGGAAGTTCATTTCAAGCAGAAAATGTGGCGCCTTTGGCGTTCGTTGACTTTCACATTGGCATTGCAGATAAAAACACGCTCGTGCTAGTATTCAAGGGCAAAACTGAACCGAAAAAAACAGTTTACTTTTATTCTTCTTCTTTCCCAATTTTGTTTTCAATGTTGTTCGGAAAAAAGTTTTATTTTTCTGGCATGAAAGAACGCTCTTTATTATTAGCAATAACAGTTGTGTCCAACAAATAGATATGAGTGTACATTATGTACATACTTGCATTCAAACGTGCTTACTTCGAAAAGAAAATTTGATTTTTCAAAGCCACGCCACAAATATTTGTAAAACTTGGACAAGAGCAACAACGTCGTATCACACCATCATCACACGACACGCGCTGCCATGATTGAATTTCTTTACAGCGTTTTTACATAGGCATGTTATTTTTTTTATTATGATGATGGATAGAGTTAGCCTCATTAAAGCTTGAAATGACATGTGGAAAACGGTAGCAATGCCAGAAAAAAATTATATTGAAAACTGCTGCTGCTGCTCCTCTTGCTGCTGCCTGCAGCGTTCAACTTGCTTGCGTTCCAAATCCAATGTCAAATGGAGGAAACTGAAAGGGTAAAATGAATAGTTTATGAGAACGACAAAAAATAATCTAGACAATTTTCCTGGTACATTTACATACATGCATAGGAACACACAAACAACAATGGATGCTCTTCTTCTCTTTAGAAGATATTGCTTCCTACTACTACAACCCGCAATTTACTTAAATTAATATCCGTATCTGTACTCAACTTGGCACGACTTTGAATTGAATTCCTTTTATTTTTCTACTGCCTTGTCGTTTTTGCGGGTGACGGTGAATGTCAAATGTCAAGCGCAGGCAAATACTGAAAAAAAACGAAAAACATGGTGATTTTAGCCTTATGGCAAATAAGCCAAGTAAATTGTCAATGTGTGTACGAACATGTGAATGGAGAAATAGCAGAGGTTACACAAGTGAAATTGAACTAGTTGAAGGCTGTGTGCTTTGTATGTGAGTCATCTGCAAAAAGTAAGCACATACGGAAGAACTAAAGGCTGATTGACTCATTGTAGGCGTTAGATAATGACGATTGACGATAAGTACAGAACAATAGGGGAACTGGGAAAATGAGTTTTTCCTTTACTTGTGTCCATTTACGTACTTGTTGTGTGAAGTATAATGGCTTCTTCAATGACGCAAAAACAAACGTGGATAAGTATTGACTGAGTAGCTTAGTGGGCAGAATAATGGATGGATGTAAACGTGGTTGCAAATGTGTTTTTCTTTCACTTTCCTTTGAAAATGAGTTTTGCAATCGATTTCTAATAAGCTTTTGGCTGTTTTCTTTTTTTTTCATGTTTCATCTCACCCCAAAAACAGTTACAGGAAATCATGAGTCGTGAAATGGACATACCTGTGCTAGAAGCTAAGAGAGCTTGTGACACGTTCTTGAGAAGATTTCGTCGCTGTCCGGAAAACCATCTTATGGCCTTGGATGAGTGGAGATTGTTGCTGTGGATTGAAGCTTTGGGTGAGGACTACGAAGAAGCTGCGGGTATGTCTCTAAAAATTAATAATTTTTTCAAATGATACCATAATTTACTTGAAGATTATTATAAACAATGATAAAGCTAAGTTGATATTTTTTTATTTTTAAAAACAAAAGATGACCTTTACGTAAAGTGGCGAAAGCTGCGCTACCGCCATCTGCAGTTGTCTGAGGCCAAGCTCAGTATGCTCCGAAGTCTTCACAAGCAGTACCAACTCGCACTGATCACTAACGGCCCATCACAGTCGCAGTGGGAGAAGGTAAAGCTAAAATTAACATAAATCCCGTAAACCCTTACCAAAAAAATGCTAAAATTAATTTTGACAAAAAAAAAAGATATTATGATGATGATTTGTGCCTCGTGAATTTGTTTTTTTGTTGAAAATGTTCTTGTGTTGTTAAAATATAAATGTTGTTTTTTTGATCATCTACATACTTTATAAAATAATGATTATGGAATGTGTTAGAGCTTTGTGAAATTTTTCTTTTCTCTGATTGCGTTGTGTGCAGCGCACGACCACCAGTACTGGTACTTCTACTACCACTACTACTTCTACTATTCCAACTGACCAATCTTGGCCTGGATGACCAAAAAAAGATCGAAAAACTGTCAGAGAGTAATGATGATTTGTAAAAAAAAAAGAACTTTCATGAATTCAATTTCAAATAATTTATGATGATCAATCAATCAATCATGATGACAGACATTCTTGTTTGCGTGCCGTCAAACCGAGAATTTGATGGAAAAATGGAAAACAAAGTGCTTGTCGTGTGCCTCTTCCTTTTTTAATCGACAAAAGTGCCAGTGTCTGTGTTTCCTTTTGAATTTTTTTTCTGTGACACTAATGAAAAATGATCTGTGGAGAAAGAAAAGACAGATTTCAGAAAAAATGTTGATGTGGTCATGCCATGATGAGAGAGAGAATAGAGAAAAAGAAAGAGAAAAAAAGTAAATTTTTTAGGAAAACGGCATGTGTGCAAGTGGCACGTTCCAATGCGTGACCCACATTACGGTATTGTGTGAGTAAGTTTTAAAACATTTAGTTAAGAAAAAAAAATTTGTGTAATTTTTTGTTGTAAATAAAATCAAATCCAGAAAAAAAGTCGTCTTGTGGTTGAAAAATGATTAATTTCACTATTATTAGATTAAGTTAATTAAAAATTATTAGAAAGAGAACATCAAAAGCACCAGGGTACGCGTTTTCTAGTGGGAGTTATTGAATTAATTAGTTACACGACTGAATCGACATTGGTTTTAGGGGTAACCTGACAAAATATACGACAGATAAAGCAATACTAAATAAAAGAATATCTAATATACCCTGAGTGTGTAATGAGGCTATAAAGGATTACTAGGTTTTAAATGCGTTTTTATGTTTTCTAACTTTTAAGGAAATTATTTACAGTATCTAAGAATATAAATGAATTTAATGGTATCTACCTTTTGAAATTAACCGTGCATTTTTTTCTTTTTTGTATCGTCTCTTCCACCTTCTGCGAACAACCTGATCGTCAACACTTTAGATTCGAGAACTGCATATTGCCGAGCACTTTGACACGATTGTTGTGAGCGGTGACCTGAAGTGGGAGAAACCTCAGCCGGAAATATTCCACCGGGCGTGCACAAAACTCGGGGTACAACCCTTTGAGTGTTTGATGGTAGGTGACAAATTTGAAACGGACATTGTAGGCGGCTTCCGAGCGGAAATAGGTATCACAATGTGGGTCCATCCACCAGAAGGTGCGCCAGCAGAAATGCCAAATCCCCGACCAGACTTTGTTGTAGCTGACGTTATGGAGCTTCCAGGAATTCTTCAAAGGGGCAAGGAAAAGGCTCGCGCAAAGGGACTTCGGTCTAGTACTAAAAGCTCAAGTTCTGGAGCATGCTCCTCCTCAAGTGGTGGATCCAGCCAGGGTGCAGGCTCCAGTGTATCTTCTGTTGGAGGTCAGGGAAGTTCATCGGTATGCTCAGCATCAGGCTCGGCAGGTGCAGCAGCAGCAGGCAAAGTACCTGGACAATCGGTTGATGTGGATTGACGCTGCAGTTACAGTAGTAGCGTCAGGAGAAAATCAAGTTTTCTGTGAGTCGACAGCCAGCATTATCGTCGCTAAAAAAATAAACAGTAAAAGTTACAAAGATGGGCATAATAACTAAAGAAGAAAAACTTTAAATAATAATTCAATCGTATCAAATGCCATCTCTCAAAAAATAATAATGATATATAAGGTTTCTTTCATCAACTCAAAACTTGCTTCAATAATCTTTGGTTTAAAAATTAACATGAAACCTATATACCGCACTAATCAAAACCTATCAAGTTAAGTAGTACGTACGTAATAATAATAATCATTCAAAGATTATGTGTACATATAATTATTATTATCAATCCAACTAAACTTAAGCACTTTTAAAATCCTTTTATGATTATTTTGTGAAAAACCTCGAGATTTGTAAATAATCGTATATATTTTGATGAAAACAATGACAAACCGCCATATAATTGTTATACAATATGTGCTTGCTTATTATAATAATTATTATTATCATCAAGAATTTTCATTTACTTGAAAAACGTACATCTACAGGGGGAAAAAATGGGACACTAGAAATAATCATTATAATAACGATTTAATTACAGCTGTTAATTAATACCCGTTACAATCACAATACCAAACAATTTTTATATAGTTTTTCCAGGGTTGAAAAAAATAATAATTGTTGTAAGTTGTCACAATATTCTAACCACACACACTTACTTTGGTTGGAGCCTCTTTCAGTTGTTATTCAATCTACACAACAACAGTGTAGCAGGCTATTTTATATTAAATTAATTGTCCAAAGTTTTTAAATCTCTCTAATGAAACGTGGGCAGCTTGTGCAATAATTAAATTATTAATAACAATAATTACACGACAATTACAGCAAAGTTTTGATAAACTCTGTCTGTAAAAAAACAACTGATTATTACCTTGTGATATATTACTATACAAGTTTCTACCATGATAAATTACTACTACTACTACTACTACAACTAACTAACTAACTTACTTAACTGTTTCGACTAATTAATGAAAAAAAAGTATTTTAACATTTTTAATTGTTCACGTCACAGACAGAAAGATTGATAAATGTAGGAGGAGGGCATAAATACGCAGACATTTTTTAGAGCATAAACCAGCACTTAAACTAAACTAACATTAACTGACCCACTTTGTAATTTTTGAAATTTTTATTAACATTCTACGTGCGAAAACAATTGTGTAAATTTTTAATTGAAAAAGCAAATCATGCAACAAACTGGGTATCTGATGCTAAACAAGAAAGCAAGTATTAAATAATATCAAAAATATCTACTACTACGACGATTTTATCTACGTAATTAAATAATGCTACTCTCCAGTTTTAATGACTTTCACAACAGTTGGTCTAATTACTTAATTAATTAGCCTAAGTATACAGGATATTATTATAAAGATTCAACTTCTTTGAAAAAATATATACTCTTCCTTTTTGTTGTTCTAATGACGAAGAAGACAAGGGAAGAAAAACGCGTCGCGAACCTAGAAATAAACAAAAGATGTAAAAATCAAAAACAGTGAAAAGAACCGTTCAGATTCCGGCCTTTCCATAACTGTAAGGATTTTTGTATGTAAATAAAAACGGTTATAGGTTTAGGATTTTTTTGTAAAAATTGACATAATTTTTTATGACTGATGAACAGACATGAGGAATGACGAGTGTGCTAAAAAAAATATTGATTTAAGAAAATTGGTGTTGAAAGGGAAAGGTCAATTTTGAAAAAAAGCGGAAATAAAACCGTTTCAAATTTCCAGATGTATGATAAGCATAAAATGAAAGTTAAAAAATGAAGAATGAAAAAGGACTCTGGGGAAAAAATATATATGATCATGTGTCTTCTTAACCTATGTAATCACTCAATTATTAAGTAATTGTAATCAATTAAGAATTTAATTATTAATTACAATTATTATTGCATACCAAAATGCACGTACGTACATTATACATTTACGTTAAAAACTTTTTCTCTTGGAAGAAAAGGAACTGATAAAAAATTTATTGTTTTGTCATCATCACTTGTTGAAAACGTCACTACAATCATCTGTTTAAATTAACAACAATCATTAGGTTAACTACTGACTACTTTGTTAATTAGGTTTACAACTAATACAAAATACAAAGGAAAATGACACCACTACTAACTTTAACTACTACTACTACCGTTGTTGTTATTTCGCATACGTAGCACAAAAGTTGTTCTGTGTAGAAATCTCAATTGTATTCATATAATGTCTCCTCATATTCTAGTATTTAAAAATTTAATAGGAAATATTTAAGTACTATAATTAAAGTTGTTATTATCTGTGTACATAAATATCAATCAAATAACTTTTTATTTCTGTACTTGAGCAACTGCACTAGTTAATTTCAATTTGTTTCAAATGAGTTTTTATTAGTCGGTGGTGTCTGTTCAATTTTCGTTTGTGTAAGGATAAAAAATTAAGCGGGAATTTCCAGTGATATGAAAAATGATTAACACACATTTTTGTGAAGATGGCGGTTTTTATGAAAAAATCGTTGTGCATTTTTTGACGACATGTTTGGCATGTTTTTTTTTCAAAGGAAAAAGTACCTGACGAAAATCCATGTAAAAAAAGTACCTCTTTTTTCATGAGGAATGATGGATTGATAAGCTTGTTTTATTATTCAAAAAATATTAAGATCAAAGTATTTTTTTCCTGTAAAAATGAATATCTTTGCACATTTTCTTAAAAAGGCTTTTAAAAAAACATTCCATCATTTTAATTAATTAATGCACACCACCTCCATCGTAGCAAAAAACACTGTTAATCTGTCTGGTTGAAAAAAAGAGTGATGAGATGAGAGTGATGAAAACTTTTTTAGATAAAGTTAACTAAGGTTTTTAACTTCTAACTGTGGACTTGTGAAGCGTAATAAGAAGTTATTTATGTTATAGTCACAATGTTCTACAGAGAGAAAAAGAGATAAATGTGTGTACCTCATTAAACATATGATAATTAGAGTTTAAAAAAAATTTAAGATAGACAAGTGAATAATATTCTTCCCTTTATTTTTCTGACGTGCCAGTATAATAATTATAATGATGATTATGTATAACTATTATAAATTTATAAAAAATTTCTCTCACTTTTATTTTTTTCGAGTTCAACTTTGTACCTAGTCGCAATTAAAAATATCGCAATTATATAAATAATTGTTGTATGTATTATACCTGCGCCTATAAATAACGGCGAAATGATCACGTTAGTATTTTATTTTAATTATTTACGTTTTCATTAAACTTTTACCTACACAATTTTTTGTTCTTTTTGCGTTTGTTTGAAAACGATGGTACGATGACGATGATAATAATATAACGTTTTTGTAGTCTGTTGTGCTCTCTACGTTTCCGTATTAATTATAAGTAAAAAATATTATTTTAAAAGTTCTATTTTTTCTGTAGAAATAAATACCTACATCATAATTAAGTTATCATTTCATACTGACTAAGTTTTAGTAGCATGATGATATCAAAATAATTAATTACTGTGTTTTTGAATTGATAATCGTCTTCTCTCCATTAAATTTGTCCATAATATTTGTACTGATGTGCTTCTGTGTAAAAATACAGTCAGAAAGCTTAAAGTGTCAAGTTATTATAGTGTTCACTCACACGTTGATTTTCCTAACGGTTAAAACTTATTGTATAAAAAAACACTGATACATATTATGTACTTAATATACAAAAAAATATGAAGATAAGATGATGCTGACAATGATAATGGAGTGGAAGGCAATTAAGAATGAGTATCAATCATTAAAAAAGGTTAAATATTATTTAACTACCAGGTGTAAGTACTAAATTAAGCAAAAAAAAAACTACGACCTTTTGTATTATTTTAATGGAATACTGACTACATTGTAAATGATGAAGATGATAAACAAAAAAAAAGAAATAAAATGATGAAAAAATAATGATATAAAATAACTAACTTTGTTTGTGAGTAATTCATGTCATTTTATTTCAACTTGAAATCATACGCTGCAGGCATCATACGAACAATTGAAAACGTTTTTTTTGTGGCTTTACAAAAACATTCCATGTTCATCGGACGACTCGACTGACTGGCTAGGGCTAGAGGCTATCTTCTACTGTATTCCATATTTCACAAGTGGTAAGAATTCATTCATGAAAAATGATCAACAGAAATCATAACGCATTGTCAGATAGGTATTCATGTAAACTATCAGTCAAGTGGGCAAGATACGTAGTGATGTACGTTTGCAGCTGTAATTTTTTCAAAGGATATTTTTTTATTGTACGAATTTAATCATTAGAGGGATGGCGACAATAAAAGCAACGCAAACTAAACACAGCCCTTGTTATATAGATAATATCTCTCTGTATTCGCTGACATGCGTATAGATGTTCTTTAAAATCATTTTGTTATTTTCGTTCGACAAGTCAGCTTAATTTTTAAAAATAGTTATTTTATTCCCATTATAAAATTAAGCATGATAATTTTGCTTTTGATTTCGTACATTTTTGGCGTGGACCAATTGTCTTGGCCAGTGCTAACTCTGCTAATAGCGACAGTTGGACTGGTATGGTTTTGGAGAAGGCAAGTGAAGGCGAAAAGACTCAAGGGACTGAAAGAATTTCCAGGCCCTAGAGGACTTCCCTTGATTGGAAATGTTTTGCAGCTGGGGAAGATTCCAAATAAACAATTTTCCAAGTGGTCCAAGGAGTATGGAGACATGTACCAAGTCAAATTGGGAAGCGTTAGGTAATGATTGAACGTTGCATTCGCTATTTACGATCTTTCATTGTACCCTTTAAATTGTATCTATTAACATACATACTTGTGTTTATAGAAGTATTATAGTGTCGGATCCAAAATTAAGCAAAGAAATCTTCTCCACTGATTCAGTTTTAACAGGACGCATGCAGGTTAGAGAGTTTGGCATGTATTTAGATTATCCCGGAATAGGAATCTTCACTTCAGAGGGGAAACGATGGGAAGGTATTTAAAAACTTCTCCGTAAATACTATACTTTACAAAAAATTAAAAATGAATAACTCTGGATATAAATAGATTTTGTAAATTAAGTTCACAGACGGTTTTTGCTTAGACAGCTACGTGACTTTGGCTTTGGCAAAAGTTCCATGGAGGCTTTAATTATGAACGAAGCGCTTGAGGTTCTGTCCACCTTCCAGAAAAAATGTGGATCGCCAATCACAGGAATTCGGGAAACGTTAAGATTAGCAGTGTTTAATTCATTGTGGATGGTTATCAGCTCACAGAGATATGATCATGATGACCCAAAATTGCAAGCTTTGGCTGACAATACGATCAAGTGGGTTTCCTAAATATTTTTTATTTTGGGTCGTAAATTAGCAGAAAATTCTGATATTTTGAAATAATTTTTCAGGGTGATAAATAGTGTGATTGAAAAAGGAAGTCTACTAATATTCATGCCCTGGTTAAAACACGTAATTCCCGAACTGTCTGGTTATCGAGCTATAAGAAACATTATGGAAGAAAATAGACAACTGTTCGAAAAGGCTATAAAGGAACACAAGGAGAACTTTGTGGAAGGCGAATTAAAAGATTTTATTGACGTCTTTTTGGCAGAAATGAGAAAAGCAGGAGATGATAAAAACTCCATGTTTTATGGAGAGGATGCAGGTTAAACGCTGAGATTTATTTTAAAAAATATTACCGCTCTTAAAAATTTTGACTTTACTTAATTTCGCTGATTTTTTTTAGAACGCCAACTTGCAGCTACTCTATTTGACCTATTCATTGCGGGAAACGATACCACTGCTATTGCCGTGACATGGAGCATTCTTTATCTCTGCAAATTTCCAGAGGTTCAAAGGAAATTGCAAGCAGAAATTTTTGAGATTGCTGGCGACTCCAGAAACGTTTCTTTGGATGATCGGCCCAATATGCCTTATACACAAGCACTTATGGATGAGATTTTACGCTGCAGTTCCATCGCTCCAGAAGGGGTTCAGCATCGCGCCATGGCCGACTGTGAATTTCACGGGTACCTGATTCAAAAAGATACTCTTGTTCAACCCAACCTGTACTATATTCATCACGACCCAAAAACATGGGGAGATCCGGACAACTTCAGACCAGAGAGATTTCTATCCGAAGATGGGAAAAAATATATAAAAAGCGATAATTTGCAGCCATTCCAAACAGGAAAACGACAATGTGTTGGGGAAACATTAGCAAGGGATACGGTATTTCTATATGTTACAAATATTTTCCAAAAGTTTAACGTTAATTTTGATCCTAATGAGCCTGAGCCCAGTTTGGAGAGTGAAGTAGGATTTCTTAGGAGTCCAAAGTCATTTTCCGTAATTATGAAAGAGAGAGTTACTGTTAAATAAAAGTTGCTTATGCTAGCTTACAACTTGTATTACTACAGATCAGTTGTATGAATAGTGTCATTTTTACGCCTAACAAAAATAAAAATACCAACAAAATATACCCTATACGTGTCAGGTAAAACCTACAGTTGGCTCTTATGCTAGGCTGACAATACTGTCCGAGGCGTCTAGCAAAAATGTATCGTGGAATCAATCGTCAATTCCTATATCTTAATGTGAACATCCCTTTTCTTCCAAGTGTTCATATATCAATTCCTTAGATGTGCAAGCGAGTGAAACCACAACTTGTACAATTATTTTTTAAACTTAAATTGCGTTTTACACTTACAATAATAAAATACAATGGATTTTGAATAACACTGTACTCAATTAATTGTCTTGTTTGATAAAAATCTTTGATGGCAAGCAATTCATTACTTTGCATAATATTATGTCACCCACTTGCAATCGCAAGTATCGCAACTATTTACAAGCTATTCATGGATCTTACTCAAGGTCATTTGTCATCATTGCCAACCGTGTATCAGTGAACGTTTCCAAATACATATACAGAATATCCATTTAGATTAGTGTCAGATGCACAGTGACCAACAATTTTTGCTTTTCCATTTCTTCACATGTTCCAATTATGTTATGCAATACAATGTAGCTACGATTAATGAATGACCATGAATTTTTGATGATTTTTTTGCAACCCAGTAAGCTCAACAGTACTTGTCCACCTACATTTTACAATCCACTTTACTCGGCAATCATTCACACTTGTGTATGTACATGCATATTTCAAAGTCAATTGAGGAGATTTTTTCCTTCATTTATTTTATTACCAAAACTGCTACTGGAACCATTTGATTCCATGTCAGTGACTATGTGGTCTTTGACTTGAAATCCCGGTGTATTGAGAGTGAAAGTGATATAAAATTCGAGTACGAAAAAATATCTGAAAAATGGAGTTCCCTGTGGTGGGAATTTTACTAGTCACCGTTCTTTTCATTCTTTACCTAAGAACAAAAAGAAACAGAAAGGCGTCTGTGGGCAAAGAATTCAAAGAGATTCCAGGTAAAATAAAATCAAAAAATCAAAAACGCCTCAAAAGTTTAAAATACGGATAAACTGTATCTAAATTTGTACTTCAAAGGACCCAAGGGATATCCTCTTGTTGGAAATCTTTTTCAACTGGGAAACTTTCCGAATAAGCAGTACTGCAAATGGAGTAAAGAATATGGGAGCATTTTTCAGATCCAACTATTTAGTCAAAAGTATGCACATATTCTTATAAAATAAATTTGCAAATACAATTTTTTCCTCAGCATTAATTTGCAACGAATTTACCCAATAAATAGAATGGTCATCGTTTCCGATCCAAAAATGGCAAAGGAAATTTTTTCTGAATACGCTTTCTCTGGACGGAACCACATCCACGAATTTGACATGTTTCCAGAGGATCCTGAATTAGGAATTTTCAATGCAGACGGCGAAATGTGGGAAGTGCATAGACGTTTTTTGTTACGTAACCTAAGAGACTTTGGTTTCGGTAAATCAGCCATGGAGCAGCTTATCAATGAAGAAGTTTTGCAGGTTATTGCAACATACAAAGGAATGAATGGCAAGCCCATTTCAAAAATTCATCAGAAACTTCGTCTCTACCTTGTAAATGCTCTATGGTCCATTCTAACATCAAAAAAGTTAGCGTACGACGACCCCAAACTTTTAAAAGTCGCTGAAAACACCACTGAACAGTTTAACAAGATAATGGAAACGGGAATCATTCTGGTTTTCGCTCCTTGGCTAAAGCACATCATTCCTAAAGCATCCGGCTATACCGATTTCCGTGCCATGCTTGACGAAAATAGGCGAATATTTGGAGATGAGGTTGCGGAACACAAGGCCGCTTTCAAAGAAGATTTAAAGGACTTTATAGACGTTTATTTGGCAGAAATGAAAAAAACGACGGATCCAAAGTCACCTTTTTATGGCATTCGTGCAGAACGTAATTTGACGTACACTCTGTTTGACTTGTTTGTAGCAGGGACAGAATCCACTGCGACAACAATTTCATGGACAATTTTGTACCTTTGCAAATTTCCGCATGTGCAGCGGAAGCTACAATTAGAATTGGATGACATTGTGGGTAAAGATAGAGATGTGTCTGTGTCAGATCGCCCCAATATGCCGTATTCAATGGCCTTGATGGATGAGATTTTTAGATTCAGTTCCATTGCAATGGATGGAATACCGCATAGAGCCATGGAGGATAAAGTGTTTCAAGGTTATTTGATTCCCAAGGATACGTGGATTCAGCCCAACACTTATTACATACATATGGACCCAAAAACTTGGGGTGACCCGGAAACATTCCGACCGGAAAGATTTTTGTCCAAGGATGGACAGAAATATATCAAAAGTGATAATATGCAGGCGTTCCAGGCTGGAAGAAGGGCTTGTGCTGGTGAAACGTTGGCTAGGGATACCGTATTTTTATACGTGACTAACTTGTTTCATCAGTTTAGCATGGAATTTGATCCTAAAGAGAAGGAGCCAGGATTGGAGTGCATACCCGGTTTTCTAAGAAATCCACCGCCCTATTCGGTCATTATGAAAGAACGAAAATAATTTTTTTACAGTCAAGCAAATAGTAATTGGTGAACCGACTTGTATGTGTTCTTAAAGATTTCACGTGCTTGATTTTCACCAGAATGCATTATAGTAATTCTGACGTCGACGTCACAACTACAAAAAAATCTTTCCTCCACCCTAACTACTTTCAACAAAAAATATATTTTATTCGGAGTTGATTATATTCAAGAATGCTGCACACCATTATCTAACTACTTTATACACTATCAACTGAAAATTGTACCCTTAAAATTTGACATATGCTTTACAAAGGGTTTTTTATGCTTGAAAGTTAATTATTTGGATAACTATTGATTAACAGTGATTAAATTAACATTGATAGACATTTTTAATGGTTAAAGAGGCTGATTTATTGTAATTATTAAAATTAATTAACATTGTAACTACTTTTTAAGATGAATAAATAGAAATACTACGAGTGTTAACGGTTAACTTTTTATTTTTAAAAAGGCGTCC
>JAHZMZ010000468.1:0-11565 GCA_027743805.1 Lepidocyrtoides sp. E14
GGAAAAATGCATAATGTTAAGCATTCAGTTGGTTAAATCTTGCCATAGGTATTGATATGCAATAAAAGATTACTAATTGAGTACTAATTTGCAACTTTACTGCATTCAATTCAATATATCGTAAGCACGTGTTACCTTCTATGGCATGATTATCTCAAAAGGAAAACTCACCCTACGTACACACAGTCGCGTATACTATTTTTCTGAAAATATATTTGTGCCTGCGTTTATTTAATTTAATACTAATGGTTAATCCAAATTCTTGAAAAAAAAGTTGAATTGGCCCCTGATTTTTAGCAAATTCCTTTTTTTTGCATTTTGTGGTACAGAGAGAAATGGTGTGTTTTACTTTCACAACTTTGAGTGATGCATTGGCAAAATTGCTTATTGTCAGTGTTTTGTTCTATGTCGTTAGATTATTCCTGACATTACATACAGAAGCTACTACAATATGCCTGTCTGATAGAAACGGATTTCGGCCATATATAGAAGCACACTTTACTCACCACCACTACCACTGTGCAACGCTTAGAGTATATTATATATAATTTAAGGTGCAACGCCCCGCCCATTACTGTCGTCCCTAAATAAGGCACCCTAATCTTATTTTATCAGATTAAATTTATCTATAATCTGATGGATAAATGGATGCACAATGGAGGGTACAAACAAACCGAATAAGCGATTTTTTTTACAGAAGCTATGTGTTTGCCAAGAGCTTAGCCGGTAGTTATTATATATGTACAATATAACGTTCCCAATATGCATGAGTGGCAAAATGCTTTTGAACACTGACCATACCATCAACTATATATAGTTACATTGAAAACGATAACGAGAAATTTGTACAATCAGAAAAGAATATTAGAGCAGATCGTCGTTCCTATTACCAATGATATACACTATTTATATGTATTTTATCAATTAAGTTATGCTAAGGTTTTTAAGTATAACCTTGAACATTTATTTATACTTGTCACATAAATATGCACAAAAATATCCAGCAAAGACTTTTTACGATGCCGTACCCATATCGCACCATTTTAGCTCATCACATCATCATCTCGAAAAACTTGTTCTACGCAAACACAAACATCCTAACCTGTTTGTTTAGAGAAGGAGGACTGAGAAAACATGTAAAGAAGACACGGTAATACACATTTGTCTTCGAGTTCACCTTTCACACAGCAGCCACTGAATTTTGCCGTCTACAAATATTTCTACCAAATGGAAACCTTACCCAAGGAGGAAAGAAAGTTGGAAAAAATTGCATTGACCGATATTCAAAATGGTAAAAATAGGTTTTTCTTGTGAAACAACTTTCACATTTGTTAATTGTCATTGTAAAAAAACTACAATTTTTGTAGTGTGACTTTATTTTTAATTCTTTTAGCACTGAATAAGAATTTACCCAACTATTTCGAAAAGGTTTCCGTTTCTATTTCGGAATGCCCCGATCTATCTCAACCACCCTACAACTTGGCAACTGATGGAATCGGGGGCAATGGTAGCACACTTTTGGATATTGGTGGACCTCCCTATTTAATTCCATTGGTGAATCGGGAAAAGATTTACGATCTTGCAAAAATTATTCCAACCTACGTTGGGAGTGAACAATATCCTGATGGCTGGTACGCATGTGGTGCAGCAGCTGGACCTTGGCCCTCTCAAGGTTCCAACTGCGAAATGGTAGTGAACCTCAAGCTGGAGAAGGATGGAACCGTTCGGCAGAACAAGTCGCGTGTGGCTCTAACATCCCCAGGTAATGAAGACGATCTTACTGTCAAACACTTGGGAACTGAAGAATCAAGATGTGCGGTACTTTCCAACGTGTTGGTTTCCGGTGGAAAAGGAACTATTTTGGAAATAAAGTGCTCCATCAGAGTAGACAAGTCTAACAACTTTACGAGTGCCATCAGAGAGGCGTTGAAACAAGAGTTTGGGGCAGAGAAGCCGATTGCACTTGGAGGACTCTTTAAGGTCACCGAATCGGACACAAAAATTCACGTCATGCGTGATTTCTCTGAAACTCCTCTTCAATCAGAAGATGATGTTAACAACTGGCTAAAATTTTTCCACATCAAACCTCCAATGCTGTTTCAATCAGTACTGGTTTCCACTGATCCTGGACTAGATTTAAGAATCGACCATTCACACGGATGGAGGTTAAATGCTGAGGGAGAAAGAGAGGAAGCTGGACATTATCATTACGATGATATGCCTGATACTGTAGAATATCATGGAATTTATGCCGTGGCTGATAGAATCATAAGAATTGATAAACCTCAAGTCAGTCATCAGCTTGGACGAGATTGACCTGACGGCAAGCACACAACTTTTTATGTTGACTGCTAATGAAAAATTTATTTTCAAAAGTTAATAAAAAATTAACAAAATATCAAGTTTGTCATGCTTATTTCCTCTACTTTTGACGAAATTACAAGTTTATTTCCATTAAGAGAACGTTGATAAATCTCTTGCTAATGGAAGGGTCATTCCAACAATGGCACCTTTGCTGGCTGCATAAGCTGCTTGACCTATTTGGCCATCGTAGGCAGCAACACTGGAAGTATTTATGACTACTCCACGCTGACCATCTTCGTTTGGTGCATTTTCGCCTATTAGACCGACTGCCAATCTTATCACGTTAAAAGTTCCCACTGCATTTACCTGTAAGAAATAAAAAAAACAAAAAAAAAATAAACTGCTGACGTCTCTAGAATCGTCAATTCTTTTTTTCTTATACATAATAACATGTCATTAATACTTGCGCTCCATACTTACATCAATTACTCTTTGGAAATCCTCTAAAAGATGAGCCGATTTCTTGTTAAAGTTGTAGGTTTTAAACGCAACCCCGATTCCAGCACAGTTAACTACTACGTCTAGCTTACCAAACTTACCTTTGCATGCATCCAAAGCTGCATAAACGTCCTTTTCTTGTCTGACCTTCAAAATATCGACAAATTATCAAAATAAGTTAGCCGTAAATACACTTGCTGACCACTGCGCATTCCTCCCCATAAAGTTGAATAATTGCTCACTACTTACATCCGTTGGACAAAATATCACATCGTTTTCACCAAGTTCTTTGGATACTTCTGCACCTTTTGAATTGGGCAGATCACACAAAACTATTTTTGAGCCTTGATTTAAAAATCGCTCTGCTGTGGCACGTCCTAAGCCTGATGCCCCTCCGGTGACTAATGTCACTAGGCCCTGCAAAAACAAATTTCCATAACATGCAACGTAAGTTTGGGGCCACTACTTGTACTCTCCAATCTAAGTTTGAAAGCAAACAGCAAACGGTAATATCACGTATTATTATTTGCAGAATTATTATTTTTACCTTTAACGCTCCCGTCATTGCAGACATAATCTAGTTCAAATTTCAGCTACTAGATTTGTTCTCACAGAAGCACCAAGCAAACACAATGGACAATCTCATTCAAGTTATCACACTACTGGCTGTAATAAACTATTCAGTTTTGAGTTCTCCAGCAATAAAAGTAAGTCATATACCTAGGTAAACTTGAAGAATGAAAATAAATTAGATCAAACTATCGTGCACATCATACTTGAGAAAACTAACTGTTGACTGTTATACAAATTGATAATAATTTGATAACATTGACAAACAACAAAAGAACTTATGGAAGAAAACCGGTTTTTGGCATGTCATTCCAGGACGGTAGTTTCCAGCAAAACATGCATGTGTATCAAAATGTACTCTAGTAGTGAGACAGATGAGATGATGAACATAAATATAGGACTGACTCAGCACATGAAGAAAAGTGAGATCACATGCACCGTGCCTTAAAAAAATATGTGTAACTCATGCATGTGTTTTTTCATGCAATATTCAATGTTTTTAATGCACCTGGCCTAAATATATTGCTGACTTCCCTTAAAAAATCCTAAATGACCTATTTCACATTACGAATTTTATGTATAGTTTACAATTTACGATGCTATGAAGGGCACAAACGAGAAGAAATAAGCTCACATAAAGTTGTAATTATTGAATGAAAAATATTTTGAGCAGTTTTTCATAAATCGAATGGCGATATTCTTTCATCTTTCGGCTAACGTAGTTTTATTTAATTGCGCGTGATAATCAAGTTATGTAACCAAGAATTACATAGCAAAATCTCAAGCTTTACAAAAAATAATGTAATACAGTCACGATATAACACGATACACTACACACAATATTATAAATTCTTACATGAGTAATTAACAGTTTTAGTATGTTCACAGGAAAATGACAGCTTATTAATAATTATTATTTATGGTAGGTTTATTAGATATTTAAAGTGTAAATGGACTCATTCTTGACACAACAGAGCCACTACTATAAATCGTCGTCACCTTCATATTCAAACTGGACATTATCGATATTTGACGTGTTATCAATTTTAATAGTACTCAGAGTGACTACATCATCCTCTGTAGTACAATCAGTACCATCTTCACCTCCACTATGGTCAGAAGAGATTTCGCCGGTATCAAAAGAGTCTTGCTCATAATGACCGTGGCCAAAGGTAACATGGTTATCCCTTCCAGTCCTAGAGGAAAACGCCATATTGCACGTAGAGCAGAAGAACACGCTAACGACTTCGTCATTACCATGAGTTTTGGAATGGGCACTTAAATTGTCCCTGCGACTGTAACCCTTGCCACAAATTTTACATTCATGTCTAACTTTGGCATGGACAGTCATGTGTCTCTTCAACTTTGATTTCGAACTCATTCGCCGCGTACAAACTGGACAAGGAAAGCCATCATCAGGATGACTGTCAGCACAATGCCGTTCGTACATTTGATAGTCAGCACATTCTATTCTACAGATTGGACATATTTTACTTTTGGTCATCAGAGGATTATGCTTGTCTAAATTTGAATTGATGAGAGAATGATTTTTCATATGACTCCCTAGTTGTGACGAATAAATGAATAAACTGCATAAATCGCATTGAATGATTTCATTTTCCGTGCCCAGCGCAGAATTTGCTCGAGAACGGGAAGAGGTTGACCGTTTCTTTACTGGCTGTTTAGCAGACTTAAGATCAAGTGTACGGTTCCTAAATGAAGGGAGTGGACGTGGACGTTTGGGGGGACTAGGTACTCCCTCCATACTTTCAATTCCGATTGGTAATACAGAGTCGTTACTACTAGAAGCCTCACGACCACTACTATTACTTGTGACAGAGGATGATCGCTTCAGATAAATTTGATTTCCTCTGGTGGGCTGAAAATTACTGGATGCGACTGAAGCTGAATTATTGGACTGCGACTGCCCTACAATGGTTTGAGAAGTACTTGGAGGAGAGGGTTGCAACCCCTGCGTGGGAGACTGGCCAGTATTTCTTTCCTCAAGACCAGCAATAACATCTACATAAATATCAGAACATATATTCATAAAAAGTTTCTAATATACCACATGTATATAGATTGTAGATAGTGTTGTTTGCTATAATTAGGGAATTATACTTGCTATTGTTTCAAGGGTCTCAGCTTTTTTCTTTTTATATTCGTTTCGTATATTGCTTTCTGCTGACTTCTTTACTGCTTGAGGCACGGCTGCCTTCACTGATGGAAGAAGAGAAATTGAGACCTTCTTAACCGGAATGTAATGGCTTGTGCGACTTTGGAATGGGGGTGGCACTGACACATGGGGACTAACATGCTCAGTAGATGATACTTTTAGTGATTTAGTTGAGGTGACAATAGGCACAAGTTCGATATTACGCTCTTCTTCCAATGGATCAACAATGATGATAGGACCTAAAAAAAACATGCGCCATGAATACCACTTTAAAAAAATATTTGGTATTGTAGTATAAGCAGTTAATATGACATATTATTCATCGTCATCATTGACTTGATACCTTTCTTTTTAATTGGTGTGGCAATGTTCTTAGGTGCTTCAGATTGTTTCTCACTATCCGAAACAGGAACTAGGACCAGTGAAGACTGTACCCACCTGTACAACATCATCATCGCGTTTGACTACAAACTCCGTGAACTTGGACCCTGCACCAGAAATTGCACGTTGAGTTACATTATATACCTTTTAAAGTTTTCCTTGTGCAATGTGCAATGCTATTGGCAATTTCGCACAACTTCTTGTCATTAGTTGTCATCAATTCAAGTTTTCCTTGTGCAATGTGCAATGCTATTGGCAATTTCGCACAACTTCTTGTCATTAGTTGTCATCCTAAAGTAACATTAAGAAAAATTTTGCTCACCAAATGTATCCTTCAAGAAATTCTGCAGTTTTCTCAAGTCCTTTAGTACATGAGCGAATTCATGTCGTGTTACATACGCTTCCATACTTATGCTGTAAAGTGATGAAGATTGTGAGGAGGAATTTTTCCCAAAAAAATCAATTTATTTTCGCTGACCACAGACAGTATCAGCAAAGATACCATAACATAATCAATCACCTAAATTTTCAGTCTCCAACATGAAAGCCAAGAATGAATCAAATATCGAACCTTTAGAAAATTTGTTTTGTTTTAAATTTGTCCCTCATGGGATCCTGCGTTTGACTTCAGTAAAAAAAGAAGACAAATATTAAAGTGACTTAACACGAACAGGATGACTAGAACGAGCAAATAAAAGACAAACAATAATACACTTACATGTTTACATGCACATGAACATCAGGTCGAATGGAATGGAGACATTCAAGTGAAGATCCACATCTTAGCCTTAGCTATGTAGTTTGGCAGTAGTAGTGGTGTTAATTTCTGGTGTCAGCTTATTGTCAGAAGAATTTCAGAGATGCCTCGGTATCGATTCCAGCTAGCTGCAGTTTTTCATCCATTTCTATACCATACATAGGTCCCTATGCGTATTCCCTATCATCCCTATTCCCTACCGAAAAACAAGGTGAATGTGTATAGATAGAATGTGCCGAAAAAATTACAGAAACTCTACTGATATAATGGCTTATTTCAAGCTTTTTTTGCAGCATCGCTTCCAATTAGGAGGTCGTGTTGTTGTGTCAGTAGTCAGTATGTCAGTATAGCTGTAGAATAGTTCCCTAATATGAATATTATGTTGCATGTACTTTTTTATTTGCTTAAATTAAATTATCTACGCATCAAGAGGACAAACCATGATTTTCATGAATTATCTTTGAATAATTTGTTCATTTTACTGAAACAAATTTGTTTCAGTAACAATTGTAGCAAACTTTAGTTGGTTAACATTGAGCAATAGTAAAGCGAGTTTTTTTTGCGAGCTGCATTTGGTTATTTGGTTTAGTTTAAATGTTTGTTTTATAAGTAACTTCCTACCTAATAGCTTTGTAAGTTTATTTAAAACTCTGCTGTATAATATTCTCATTATACGGACCTTGCAAACTTTTTAACTTCACATTAAACTTTCCCTAAAAGTAGTTTGTATTGATTTTCCAACTAGAAAACATTTTACATTAAGTATTAAAAGCCTTGTTTTTTTCTTCAAATGATTTCTTATCAATTATTGTGTATGTATTGCATGTAGGTTCGACGTATGCTATATTATGTTGTATATAGGCAATTTTTTGAATGTATCTGTTGAAGAAATTACGAAAAATTGTACATACGTATTTACAACTCATTTTCCACATTTTTATACTAGGTTTATTATAGGCATTTTAAAATTTGTATTGACTTGAATTAATAATGCGTAATAAAACTTTTGTATGCCTTTTTTTAAAAACTATTTTTGGACATTCATATCACATCTTAAGTTAAACAAAGTTAGACTCACTTAACTTTGTTTTATTCAAGATGTGGTAATTTTAGATACGTACATAAGGTAAATGATGTTGTTGCCTCTCAAGATAAGTTTATTAATTACATTGTATAATAATTATGTTATAATAATTATTGTTAACCATTGTTTTATAAATACTTTGACAAATCCACATCGATTTCTTGTAAATAAGTTATGCGATCAAAATGATATGCATAACCAGCATAACAGAAAAAAAATTATTTCACATTGTACAACTTTTTTTCCTTGAAATTCAATTCTCTTCTACTATTATGTAAATTGTTGATATAAATCTGCACTATCTACACATAATCTTATGTGAGTACGTATTGAAATCAAAATTCCCTGCTCTCGTTAGCCGTTATGCTGGTAGCAGCGTGACTTGATCGGAGTTGAGTTGAGTCTATTTTTACAGCGTTGTATTACTTTCTGGAGCCTTCCCAAATACATAGGTATGTGACACTACATCAAGCCACTAACATAAAATATCATTTAAAATTTAAATACGTTATCGTAAAATTAAATTGTTGAGAAAGTTGTATTTTAGGGTACTTCATCTTAATTGTTGTTTGAGAGACCATTACTTAGAAAGCATTTTTGAGAAAAAGGTAGCGTAATTTTTAACTGAAGCCAGTACAATTATTCGTCTGCTAAGAGTAGTATGATTTTTCAAGCTTTCAAAAACTGAATTTAATTATTGACATACCACGCTCTCTTTTCTTCCAAATGCAAACTCGTTTTACATGCAAACTAATTTATTGATAAGAATAGAATAGTATCATAATTGCTTAACTGGATAAATTTTTCATTACTTTCAACCTTATATATTTAGGTTCATATGTCACACGTGGAATCACTTTTGAAATTGAAAATTTGAATACTTTATACCTTCAGAAATCCATCCCGACTGAATATCTCATGCAGTCACTGACTTTACAAACCAATGAACCTACTTAAACGTCTTTTTAGGGAACATACGGACACAAAAAAAAACTTATAAAAAAGTACCATGCTTTCTGACAGAATCAAACGTTTGATAAAACAACGACTGGCGATTATCAAATATACTGGATGTTCCGTTATTCAATGGGATACTGAAAAGGACAGAGTGATTCCAGCCCGCAATTATATATTCTGGACATGGTGTCTGTCTTACTATACTGGAATCGCTGCCATTCCGGTACTTCTTGCCATCTTGTATTTCTACATGAAAGAGCAAAATGAGCGTTTAAATAGCAGCACTGACGGCCCGTCCGGAAGCGGAGACAGCATGAAAAATCTAGCAATGAGCTTTCTACTTTGCATAACAGCATTAATTATATTTTGCTCTTTAATAGTATCTATTTTGAAGGCTGCAAGGAGGGAAATTTGCGCATTTTACTATGCATGTTTCCTATTGGATGAAACGATTAAAGGTAAGTTTTGGTACTGAAGCGTAAATACATACATACATACAAAGATTACGGGCTATTGGGGTAAATTGAGATTGACGAATATTAACAATAACAATTTGTTTTCAATGTTTTTATTCAGAATCATTCAGCAGTGCTCAAGCTCGCAATCCAAATTATCTTGATTCTGTGAAAAATTCCTTCAAGAGATACGAATATTGTTTGGCGTTGACATGCATAGCAAGCCTATTTCCTCCGTTTGTTCTTGCAGGATTCATGTATCATCCGGCGGATCCAATGCACACTTTCCTCACAAATGGTCTAGAAATCAGAGTGAAACCAAGTCCGTTAATGTTTCTGATCAGTATCTTCTACGGGTGGTCTGCCTTTGCAATGGCCAATACTTTCATCACTTTCATTCTCTTTGCCCTCCTTACCATTTGCTCATGCTCAATGTGGACATCTGCCACCATGCCAGTGAAAGCGATAACTAGTCAAAAGTTTATGACAAAACAACTAGGCATTATGCATTGCGACGATATATTTCGCCTTTACCGATACCATCAAGTTCTTTGCAATTATTTGAATGCAATTATCGCAAAATTTCGCATATCACTTCATTTTGGCATACTTCATATGGTTTTCATATTGGGTTCCTATATCCTCATTCGTAATCTGGAAATGTTCCTAGAGCAGGACGCATATGAGTTAATTTTTATTTTTGGAGTTTCAGCAATGGGTACCGTTTTCATTTGCAAGATGGAATGCATGTTCATTGGCAAAATGGTGGAAGTTTCGATCGCCATGAAGAAGCGTTTTCTTAGCATGTCCAGTAGCAAAAAACACTACACCTACAAAACTGCAAAATCCTTTCAGATTTTAGTAGCAAAATCCACATACCCAATGTTTACAGTGAGTAACGAAACCTATCTCGAGTTTTGGAATGTCAGTGTGGATCACATTGTGAATTTACTTTGTGTTTAAATAAAATTTACCAGATTTTATGCATGTATTTATTTTTCCGTTGTTACTTTTTATTTAATGGCTGTTTTCTAAGTACATTGTTGATGATTGAGACTTTTTGGAGAAGAATAAACCTATCGATCAATATTACTTATAATTTACTCTAACTAACTACGCATATGGCTTAAACACTATAACATGTCTTTACACATTTATCATTATTATTACAGTACTTTTTTACGGCGAGAGAGAAGAGATGAAAGTTTTTGAAATTATTGTTGTAGTAGTTGTGGTAGTGGTATGTATTGTTATGCATTTTGAAGTGGAACAATTTTGTGGTTTTCCTACACACTAAGATTTGTTAAGTTTCTCATTGTTAAACGTATTACATTACATGTACAAATTTGTTATTTTTATAAGTCACAAAATTTGACAGTTGACAAAAATTGGTTAGTATTTTTGTATGTGTGTGCAAATTTTTTTTATATTTAGGCCAATGTGCATCCATTATCACTATTGTTGTTGTTGCTGTTACTATTACCATTACCACTATTATTATTATTGCTCATAGTAGAATCTTTTGACGCTGCATTACTATTTGTGTTGGTGGTAGTGGTGGTGGCCGAAGTATTATTGCTTTGCTCTTCAACTGGTACTTCTATGTTTGAAGTAACAGTAGAGATGGTCGTGTTTGTAGCATTAGTATTAGTAGTAGTATTTTTGGTTGGAGACGAATTAATAATATTGTCACCGTTAACAATCTCCTAGAAGAAGACGATGGTGAGGTTCCATTTGTACAACTGGAGTGAGTAGCTTGATAAGATGCTCGATTTCACCTCTGATTTCATCATCGGTTGCGCAACTCATTTTTCTGTATTCCAAGACCTCATGATATAATTGTAAAATGTCTTGGTACTCCTCTCGTAAAATTTGAAATTGACGTTCTTGGTGCTCCTCGCTTTCTAGTATGTCACTGCTGCTGAGATGTTTTGTATATCGGCTGGGATTTTGCATGATTGACACGAAAAATTCGAGACGTGCCATGCGCGTGCGTGCGTAAAAGAGCAAATACCGAGCTGGAAATTTAAAACATAGAAGAATATTAGTAATAACAATCTTTACGATTTCACTAATGAATTTGACTTGATTACATTTTATTCTTGGCTATTCGTACCTCTGTGAAACGATAATCCCGGAGACACTACATTTCTTACGTGTAGTGCATGAAAACAAATGGAAACAAAATATTCGCAAGTCATTGCAATTTCCTCTGGTGACTGACCACGAAACCGTACGTCCGGATCTTTTGCCCATTCTTTCATAATGGTATCTTCAGTTTGTGTTACAATCCAATGATTATTATGCACCAGGGTTTTGCAGTTTTCGAGAAATCGTGAGAGCAAAGGCACTGGTTGTATTTGCACCGAAATGGAATTCAATC
>JAHZMZ010000469.1:0-12719 GCA_027743805.1 Lepidocyrtoides sp. E14
TCCTTGTCCACAATTCACATGCATTGATATATCACTAGTATTTTTTATACCTTGTTCATTCAATGCTCAAATCTTTTTTACTTTTAATACAATGCCTGCGTAGAAATCGTGATGATGATGATGATCTTCAGCAGAAAAATTCAGAAAATTACATCTTCTTTCTTGAATTCGGATCCCAACAGACATTTCCAGGCAATAGTAATGCAGACGAAGAAGAAGAAAACTCAGAAAAAAAAAGTTTTCAAAGTTTTATTGTTCCGTTGTTGTGCGGTGATTGTAATGCCTAAAATAATGCTCTAGTGGTATTTCTTGCATGTATTGCATGCTTGCTAACATGTAACTTCTCTACAAAATGATCGTTTTTCATCTGATCGTGATTGCTTTTGGGTTTGGTTTTCAGTATTACATTTTTTTTATCCTCTGGTTCTTTTGTCTACTGAAAACTGAAACACGCAATACTAGCAGCGTAAAAAGGAAGGAGTAAAAAGTGGAGCGCGTGTGTTA
Organism: Lepidocyrtoides sp. E14; assembly: GCA_027743805.1. Taxonomy (NCBI): domain Eukaryota; kingdom Metazoa; phylum Arthropoda; class Collembola; order Entomobryomorpha; family Entomobryidae; genus Lepidocyrtoides; species Lepidocyrtoides sp. E14. The sequence goes on from JAHZMZ010000469.1 coordinate 505, forward strand.
CTATATTCCCTTGAAGGAGAATGGATTGTAATATCAAGAAGAAGAGGAATGTTATTGTTCCATTTTCTTCCCCTTTTTCTCATGTTATTTTAGTAGTGGTGGTCAGAATTGAAGAAAATAATAGCATGTTGATAATAATAATAAATAACGCAATAAGTATATTTTATAGAAATCACATTGCATTATTAATCGAGCGTGTTGTTCCTTGTAAACATACGTCAGTCATTTCATTTCACTTCACTTAAAGCTTACCATCATCATCATCGTCGTTGTCGTCATAATAAAAAGAGTTTGGACTGTAGGTATTTCTTATGATGATGATGGAGTTCCGACTGAGAGAAATCGAACAGACGAAGAAGAACAAAAAAATATTATTAGGCAGCTAGCTAGCTAGAATGAAATTTTGGCTTTGATAGGCATTACATGTTGTACATGACATGACATGACATGACATGTTTCTGTTGTGTAGACTCAGACTGTAGAAGTTGAAGAAAACAAATGTTGTATGCATTTAAATATAAAGCATTTTGCTACAATCGCCTTTCTCATCATCTTGAAACTGAAACAGTTTGAATGGCAAACTGAATGAACGTAATGAATTGTGATTCAAACAAAAATATTTATAGTATGCTGGTTTATTTTGTAGCAATGGAACATGAGTTCAAATGTTATGTGCTTAGTGCTTCAATCTTTATCGTCATCAAAAGAAACAGCGTAATTTCGTTGGATTTACGGTTGTTTTCAGAGGTGAAGAATGAAGAATTATGGGCAAATTAAAGGAAATGATATTTTAGGAGGTTTTAGCATATTTTTGTAAAATGCCGAAAAATCCGGAGGAATTTTTTAATTAAAAGAGATAATTAAATATTGTGATTAAAATGTGAGAACTTTCGTCAGTTTGTAGGCGAGCAGAACCTTTTAGGTATCCATGCATTTCACATCTGCAAGTTCATTCTATCTACTGTGTAGGGAGGCTGTGTTAGTTATTTAAAAATACTGAGCGGCTTAATAGAACTTAATTTCATTTTGCTTTTTTTCATGAATTTCTGCAGATTCGATAGGTACAATTTTTCTAGAACAATCTGCAATTATTATTGAACCTTCTTCTTCAATCGTCTATGTGGCACAATGTATCATTATAATATTTTTATTTTGCCCCCAGCGAACATTTTTTATAACGTTTTTTTAGAGATTTTCGTGTCATCACGCTTCACATTGTAATCAGCATTTTACAAGCGCCCTGTTCTTGTTTCTCTTTCTCAGCACTTCTACTTCTAACGTATTATTGCGATCATTATGATGATGATACCTGTAATTCAATTCAATTTATTTGTCTTTTTTTGTTTGTTTTCATTTGTACCTTTTTTCAAAGTACCACATCATCGAAAAAACTTTTTCAATCTGCACAGCACTAGCATAGAATTATGTGCATGTAAAAATCAAAGAGATGGTGTAATAAGCACACAAAGGCATTGTATATTGAATTCATGGTGGTGTTGCTGCTGATGATGATTATGATACTGATGATTTTGTGCACATAATATTTATTTCATTCTTATTATCCCTAATCACGTCACGAACAAATGCACAAGTGCGTAGATAACAACATCAAAACATGAAACTAATTCAACACGCTATTCAATTCAATTTATTTGTCTTTTTTTGTTTGTTTTCATTTGTACCTTTTTTCAAAGTACCACATCATCGAAAAAACTTTTTCAATCTGCACAGCACTAGTACAGAATTATATGCATGTAAAATACAAAGAGATGGTGTAATAAGTACTTAAGGCATTGTATATTGTATTCATGGTGGTGTTGCTGATGATGATGATGATTATGATACTGATGATTTTGTGCACATAATATTTATTTCATTCATATTATCCCTAATCACGTCACGAACAAATGCACAAGTGCGTAGATAACAACATCAAAACATGAAACTAATTCAACACGCTCAAATAAAACAACGGACTGAATTTAGATGAGACAGCGTGAATTATTCTAATATCGGGACTAGGTACAATGACAATTTAAAATGTTGTGGAGTGCATCATTAATGTTCATCATGACATGAAAATACTTAGCAGAGAACATGGTGGTATGTGATGTTAGTTTGGTTTGGACTTTAAGTGAGTTTACACGTCAATACCATGATAAAACCTTGCTACATAACTTAACTTTCAAATTTAGAAAATGAAATATTTTGGCATTAAATTTTATCTGAAAATATTAGTTCCTTCTTCTATGCTAGAAAATGTAAATAAAGGAAATTACTAAAGCTATTTTTTGTAAATGTATTATAACAAAACATTGCACTGTCATAAATTTTATGATCTAATTCGCCTACTCAGTCAGCAATGTTTTCAAATTAAAAAAACATTACAAAAGGTAGTAATAATCATTGCTAGTACTCTCTATCTCTTGCCAAAAATTCAACATGAAAATCCTCACCAAAACCTAAAGAACTTATCAGTTTTCACTAGTTTGGCAAAAGCCACTTTCATTATACTTTTGTCTTCTTGGTTCATTTAATTTGAATTATTCTAATGTTGTCATTGTTCATTTTCTTTTTATTGTGTACACTTGCAGAGATCCATTATTAGAGATCTTGTAAATTCCCATTGATATTTCAACTAACACTATTGTTGTAATACTGTAGCTTCAGTACAAATTAAAATTGTTTTTTTATTCACTCCAGGACACCGTTTCTCTACGCATGCTTGTTTTCAAAAGAGAAATAGCAAAAGTTATTAATGAACTATTTTAATGCATGTGGACGTGCTGTTAGGCATTATGGTTTAAATGATTACGTTCTTTGCTCATTTATTTTACATGCGTGCGTGTGTGTGTGTCTGCTGTGCATGTTTTTATCCTCTTTTTCGTATTATGCGATGATGCGTCACTAAAAACAAAGCAAATTTGCATGAAAAGTGAGCATCCAAAACTGTATGGCGTCGCAACAAAATCATCATAATTTTTTTTTACCACCACCAGAAATAGCACTAGAACATTAGCAACATACATCTGCCTTCTCCAAAATGACTGTTTTTTTTCTAGCTACATTACCTCATTCACATCTTCCTAATCCTTATTCTCCCCTCCCCCACCACAATAACAATAATAATAGAAAAAAAATTACGAGCACTTTAAACATCTCATATTGTCTAGCCCGACCTACATAAGTTTTTACCAGCCTTACCATTTTATATTCCCCTTGTTTTTCCCTCATGTTTGCCAATACCTTATATACCCCTTTTTCTCAACTTTCTTTCTAACTTGAATAATTTACTTATTTATTTTTTGCATAATGCATTTTTTTTTAGCTTTGGAACTACTCAGTCAGTCGTCTACAGCCAAAATAGTCACAATAAAAAACTAAAAACCCAAGCCCGCTACAGTACTACTACTGCTTCACTCTACTCATTTCGCTTGCTTGCACTACATACATCAGCAAAATAAGAAAAGCAATCCGCTTGTAAATCCTATGGGAATTTTCTTAAAGAAAAACCTGTTTTTCACCGGTTTCAATTTCAAAACCGCATTCAATTCCAGATAAAAGTGGAAACTCCCATCATCATCACCACTACCATTTGCATATTCCTTATTTTGACATAATTTAAAATGAACTAGTGACTGACTCACTCACTGACTGACTGTGTGTGTGTGTGAAAATTTTAGTAGCAAACGTGTAGAATTCAGAATAATGAAAATGTCTACCTGCTATGTATTTACATTGCTTGGTGCTCTACATAAAGCAGTAATAATACGAGTAGTAGAGTGTCCGTGCCTACACATGCGAAAAAAACTAGGCATTTTGTAGCTAACAAACCTTATAAAATGCACCTAAATATATTTATAATCTTTTTATATACCTTAAAGCTTACACACAAAAATTTTTTGGCAGGTCGATCTCCTTTTTATCCCACACCGACCACCTCCAACATGGCCAACATTTTTTAATGCAATAATAAAACCAAGTCTGGTAGGACTCCCTGCAGCAGCAGCAGCCGAGTAGCATTCATTTCATTCCATTTCCATTCCATCCATATGCATTATTTGCATTACTTAACTAAATATGTACTACTACTCCACATTTCCAAGCTTTTATTTCTCCTACTGCATTTCCTTTTTTCTTCGCTTTCTTTTTTTCTCTCTCTTTTTGCTGCTATCTGCACAAAATTGCTTAACTCTTCTTCTTCTTATTCTCTTCAACTTGCTTTTGCAAAACTTCTTTCAAGATTTATGTGCCTACTCACTACTCCTGGCAAAAGTTTGGTTCTCTCTCAGCAAAAAAAAAGTAAGTGAAGTGATATGCAAGCAGGTCAACAAAATGAGATAAAAGCTTTATACCCTGTACTACCAGTACCACTCCAACAGCAGCAGAAGCACCGGTGGTATCTTATTTTTTTCTTCTACGAAAGGAAAGAAATGGATTCCAGAGCCAAAGCCAAGGTATAATCATGTCATGTCAAGGGAAATTTTCTGGAATTGAAAAGGATCCTGTGTAAAGTATATACAAAATTTTTTTTATCCTAAAATGGATATCGGATATATATAGGCTACTTCTTCAGATATCCATTCTATTTACTCCTCTCCTCCAATGAACAACATGCAGGATGAGGCTGATGCTGTTTTCTTCCCTGCAGACAGACAGAGTTGCTTTCTCTAATGGAAAAAAGATACATTTTGATTTCCCTATTTAAATAGAAGAATCTGAGAGAGAGGAAGAAAATAGAAAGAAAGGCTCTCGTTTTTCCTGGTTGTGTGTCTGACATAGCCTGGGAAAAATTGTGTACCTGTGAGTCTGTCTGTTCTGTACACGTACTCTACATTATATCACCATCACTTAAAGAAAGGCTCTCGTTTTTCCTGGTTGTGTGTCTGACATAGCCTGGGAAAAATTGTGTACCTGTGAGTCTGTCTGTTCTGTACACGTACTCTACATTACATCACCATCACTTGTGCATTTTCTGGAGAAAAGTGCAGAGGAAAATAAGAAAAGAAAAAAAATAAGCTGCTAGCACTCTTTCTCTTCTTCCTCTCCTTATCCCACCATCACCATCGCCATCATCATGATGATAGGCCATATGAGCCGCAGCAGCACAACACAAGGCAGGCAGGCAACCAGTAGTTGTGACAAGACATGCATGCAATTTACGATCGATTCTTGAGGAGAAAAAAGGATACACACATTTTCTGAAAGCTTGTATGCTCTTTCAGTTTCTTAAGTCTTGTGTGTGTGTGTAGCAATTCCAAGTAAAAAAAAAAAAGTGGAAACCGCTTTTAGCCGCTTTATCCATTTCAGTGAAGGAATCATGCAATGCAATCAACTTTGTGTGTGCAACTTGTTAAACGTCTTACAAAAATTCTCTTTCTTTCTACCAGCAGTAGCGAGTAGCTCTTCATTTCTCTCGTGTCAGTGATTACGACGACGATGATGATGATGATGGCACGTTATCCTGTTTCCACGCACTAGGAAATAAAAATGGCAGAGAATGATGGATAGACGTATAAATGATTATTATGATTAAGATTGACTGAGAAAATACACATTTCGCCTATTTTTTATTGCAAAGCCACTAGTACTACTATTATTCGATAATAGCATGACAGTAATCTCATGAATGGCATCCTGTCGGTTGGACTAGTGGTGCGTGCGTGGATGCAGGCACAGTGTGAAGTGGCAAGGAAGAAGATAACAGGAAACATTGAGCATTATATAATTTGTCAGATGATAATAATCACAAGTCTATCCACGGGAATGTGAGTCAGCAAAAATTCTTCTCTTCTCAAATCTTACAAGCGAAAAAAGGAAAAAAACTGGAGAAAAGATGCAGTTTTAAATTCATTATCTACTTTTTCGAGTTTAAAAGTGAATAAATGTATTTTTTTCTCTTTATCTTAAAATGCACGTCCGCTCGTTCTTTTTTTAAACATTTTTGCAGTGCTACTGCTGCTGCTGCCGGCGCTGGCGAGTAAAAAGCTGTTTCGTGCCAAAAGTTAAAGTTGAGAATGAATCGAGAGACACAGAGAGAGAGAGAAAAAAAAGTACAATTTTTTTTCAACAAGCAAGTGGGTAAAAAAGTAGAGAAAGAAAGATAAAAGGAGAAAGTTTAAAAAAAAAGTGGAATGGGAGAATTAAGTAAGTGAAATAAGAAGGATATTTGTATAAGCCCTGTTTTTTATCTTTTAAAAAGAAGAAGAAGAGTGAGTTTTTAGAGTGGAAAAAAATAGAAGATAAGTATTCACTTTTTTATTTGCTAGTGTGTTCCCATTCCCTCTGCAGATTTTTTAGATGTGATGAATTACTACTTTACTATTTATGAACCCTAATATATTTTAAGTAGATAGATACGTACATACCTACCCAACATATAATATTTACACAGTACCATACACATACCACTTAATGTACATTTTAAACATGTTATTTATCTACGTAAGTAACATGGCCTATTCTTTTTTAAATTTTTCTTGCATAATACACTCCAGCATACAAGCTGTACTTAATTGCTGCAGGGCTGCTGTAAACCCAACCCAACCCAATTTAAAATCTTGCTCTTTTTACCATCACCACTACCACCACCACCACTATCACAGCACACAAAACCAGTTCATCTCACTTTATTTTTTTTACAAATAAACTTTTAAAAACTCACTACACCAATGCTAATACAGGAATTGGGAAATGTGGTTCATGTGGCCATGTGGCGTATGGCGTGTGTGTGTGTGTGGTGATGGCGGTGGTACTACTACTACTTCTGCTACCTTATTTTCAACTTTACTTGAAACTTTTTAATCATCGCAACAACTGTACTTTCTCTTCAGTAGTAGTAGTAGTAGATACAAAAAAAAGACAATAGAAACCGACTGCTACACACAGTTACTTCTTTACTACTACACAGCCAATGGTCTGTCCTGATTTTGTTTTTGCTTCAGTTAACTACATACTTCGCATTTCATCCAAGAGAAGAGAGAGAAAAACTTTTCTTAACAAAATAGCAAAGTATTATTTCCCCATTATCAACACGGCTTAAAATCTCTGCTAAAAAATTTCACTTACTTTCTCCAAGAAATCAAATCGACTCTATTCTCTTCTCTTCATGTTATACCGCCTGGCCTGCTGAACCAAAAATAGATAAGAAGAAAATAAGTACAGACAAGAAAGAGGTAACTAACCTTTTTGTCTTACTTTACTATGTATTCTTTATTCGCAATTTGTTTATTATTATTTTTCTTTACTACTACACACTCCTACAAGAGAAAATTGCAAAGTGGAAAGTAGAGCAATAGAGTTTAATTCCGAAATATTTTGCGGATGTGTACCTAATTTTAGATAGTTTTGGACAACAGGCTTATTAGATTTAAATAAAAGATCTGAACAGTTTTGTTTTTACTCAGTAAATAGAAAACACACCATGTGCTATATTAATACGTAATCATCGTCATCATCTCTGCATATGCTCATTTTTTTTATCTTCCTCTTTCATTTTCCTTTTTTCATATTTGCATGTTCCAAAAAAGCAGAACTAATCATTTCACTAAAAAGTACATACTAGAGAAATGGAGCGGGTGCATGAAAAAAAAATACAATTTTTCTTTTTCAATTTTTCCTTATATCATTTCTCTCGAGAACCTCGTAGCTTTCTTTATACATGGAGAGGTAGAGAGAGAGAAAGACCATTGAATTTTCCCCCCGTTTTTTTTCTTAAACAAACGAAGCAAAACAATAGGTTTCTGGAGAAAACACTACATCTCGCACCAACCAACCAGCAGTAGCGAGCGGCATCATCAGTAGTAGTACTACAGGAACAGGTTTGACTCTCAAAAGAAGAAAGAAAAAAAACTAGTTATTTCTCCTTCCTTTTATTTTTCTGCGTCATTTCATATAGAAAGAAAAAAAAACAAATATTTATGTGAATCCAAATATTTACATAAATACAACCTGTTTTTCTTTCATTTCATTTTTATTTCCATTGAATTTTTCCCCCGTTTTTTTCTTAAACAAACGGAGCAAAACAATAGGTTTCTGAAGAAAACACTACATCTCGCACCAACCAAACAGCAGTAGCGAGCGGCATCATCAGTAGTAGTACTCCAGGAACAGGTTTGACTCTCAAAAGAAGAAAGAAAAAAAACTAGTTATTTCTCCTTCCTTTTATTTTTCTGCGTCATTTCATATTTTTTCCTTTGCGTGTGTCTGTCTCTGACACACAAACAAAAAATGATGTGTGTAATCAAATAATCAAAACAGTAAACATTGAATTTTCTTCTACACTAGAATAGTAGAATAGGTATGTAGTGTAATAATATCTATATATGCTTTTAGGACCTGGTCTGACCTAAAGGGAGTTTGGGATTTCCGCAGAAATGAAAAAGTAGACCATCATCGTCATCATCATCATCATCATCAAATAAATATCAGCGTATTTTCATTTCCCCCAGAAGGAACAAAAGGATATTTTTATACAAATAGAAAAATGTTGTGCTTCTTTCATTCTTCAAAAAAGTCACAAAATAGTATTCGTAACTGAGAATTCTTCTTCGTGTTTCGATTCACATGATGATGGTATCATCAACTTGGCTTTGTTTGACATTCAAGTTTATTATTTTTGTGTGAGAAGAAGGTGGACGGACGTCTTACACAACAACTGCCGAGTGCTGGCTGACAGTGACATTCAATATCGGTAGAAGTTTTTTTCGATGAAACTTGAATAAAACAATTTTGAACGAGAAGAAGCCAATGACAATATTATTACTTTAATGAAAATAGAAATAGTCAATTAGAATTTGAAGAAACATTCAATATCGGTAGAAGTTTTTTTCGATGAAACTTGAATAAAACAATTTTGAACGAGAAGAAGCCAATGACAATATTATTACTTTAATGAAAATAGAAATAGTCAATTAGAATGTGAAGAGAAAGGAAAAGTGAAGTATATCCTTTTTTGTGAAGCAGTCAGATGTGAAGTTCAGTTGTATTCTTTCTTTAGTATTTTTTCTTGGTAATAATAATTTAGTGAGTTGAAACAGACAAGATGTTGTTCTCGAGAACAAATCGAGAAAAGAAACAAGTGATCTTTGTATTTGTCCTCATTTTTTCCCTACTCCAAACTTGCGATCAATGATAAGAAAAAAAAGTTGGATATTTGATACTGTCTCCATTCCTCTAGGAGAAAGTTGAAGATAGTGTCATATGATGATGATGATGACGGGGGGAATAGGTATGAGAATCCAACAGGCATTTTAGATTAAAACGAAAAGCTAGTATACCAGATGTTGATAGGCAGGGAGGGTTTCAGAGGAGAAAAAAAAATCACAAGAACACTTGGTTTGCTCTTCTTATTTAAACTTTCTTTTTTTAGTTTGGGAACAACGCACGAGAGGACAAGGACGACGACGAGAGACAAACAATAAATAGGAAGAGTGGAGCAGTAAAAAGTAAGTGGACCTGGCGAGCAGAGCACGAGAGAAAAAGAAGGACGAAAGGAAATGTGCGTTCCCGTTTCCGTCAACTAGCTATGTACTCTTTTTTTGCCATTTCGTCATCTTGGTCGTTGAAGATCATGACGATGATGATGATCACGGCAGAAAAAAAGAAGATGGTGATGATAATGATTATATGTCGTTTGTTGTGAGTGAACACGGGAAACACGAGGAGGATAAGAAACACAGGTTGTGCCTTTCTAAAAGGAAGATAAAGTGACAATCTTTTTTTCTAGGTTGATTTTACGCTCCGGCTTTTCTGGTTTACTTTTTGCTCCTTTTTGTGTTTGCTTTCCAGACTTGAATTTTAAATGAGTATATGGATACGTGAACGAACAAGGATATTATGTATTTTCGCCGGGAATATGCACTTGCAAAAGAATGAGGAGAGAATATTTAAAAATAGAATTGTGCTTTTTTTCAGCAGTCCAAACACGGTTATCATGCTGTACACTTTTGTACTATCAATTTGCAAATAGTATGGTCTGCTGAATGTAGTAATCTTCTTCAGGAAAGTACAAAAGAAAGATAAAGTTAAAATCGGTGCCGTATAAGTTTGTTCACACGTCGAGAAACAATATTCTGAAGGTGGCAGATGTATTGATAAATTTGTAAGCTGTAAAAATGTGTCAATGGACCTATGTATGTAGATCACGTAGACACGGAAATATTTTAGAATTTTTTTGAATTGAAATTCAATAAAAGTGCTGGTCAGACGTAGTGGCAATATTTCCAGTTTAAATTTTTGGCTTTATAATAAATGCAAAGCGTTTTTGATGATTTTGAAGTTCAACTATGAAATGGGGTAAATTTACTTAGAAAACTATTTGAAAAATCAATTAACCTGTCCACAACCCAAATCTTTGTTTGCGCAAGGTCCAAAATTATACTAAAATAAGTTTGTGTCTTTGAATCCACTCAAGTGCAAAAGTTTTTATCAATGCACCGTACAACAATAAAATTCTCACTCATTTCTTTTTTACTGTAAAAATATTATTGTATCGAGAAACTGAAACCAATTTTAAAACAAAATAAAATCTCAATACATACTCATTTGGAAATGTTAACTCATCCACCAACCACTGTACTTTTGACTTTCACCTCAGACGTATACCTTGACATTGCTTTCACACAGAAAAAAAACCACACAGTCGGAGCACGTCTCCACTACGCACAGCGTGAGAGCGAATCATGCCCATTTCAGCGATAAAGACTCTTTTTTGTCCTTTCACTGTCTAGAAGGCAAGGTAAAACATTTTTCTCTATTATTGGGATTATCGTTAGGGGTGGATAGATAACAAGTGAGTGAACCACCTACTGTGATATCTAGCATTTTCTATGCTATTATTATTATTACTCCATTTTTACTTCATTTTTTATAAGAAGGATGAAAGGTTCAAAGACTGTGAAAGATCAGTTTGAAGTTCCAAGAAAAGAACAAAGACGACTAGAGCACGACAACGATGGCGATGACACTGACAATGAAGTTTGAAGGCCTGACATGTCTTTCTCATCTCCTTTTTTCGAGACAACTACACAGTAAAAAATAGTGCGTTTCTCTACCCTTTTCTCCACGTTCTTGGTCTATTTTTAGAAGATCTTTACTGTTCTTTGCTTCTTCTTTCTTTTTCCTTTTATTTTAATAGTATTTAAACGGATGATGATCTTCTTTCTTCCTCACAACACAACTCCACACGTGTTTCTGCCGTTTTCTCTGTCAGAAGAAGAAGACAGGTTATCACAGCAGCATGATGATGATCAATATGATATTATGAGAATATATCCACGGGGGAAAAATGTTCGACTTACTACAATGCTCTTTTTCCACTTGAGTGAAAGCCTTTCTATTTCTAATAAGAAAACCCTTTTCTGTCTATATGAATAAAACAAATTTGGAGGGAATAATGGTGTGCGAGAATGGGTGAAGTGTGATGTATTTTTTTTATTTCGAAAGCGCCATAGGTGTATATAGATTTTATGTATGTAATTGTACTTAGAAATGTTCGACTTTTCTGTGACAATAAAGCGTGTTTACGTCAGAAGAAATTTCAAAACAGGTACGGAGAAAATAAAAATAAGATTTTTTTTGAAAAAAAATTATTACTAGCTACATGGCTGTCTAACGTCTTGTAGGATATCGACATATTTGCTCTTCTGGTCAAGTACTGGTACATAAAGTTGTGTGTAACTTAAACCGTACTCCATAACATTTCAAGTCCCATTTAAATCTCGCCTTACGCTCCTCTTACGCAGCAGGCTGAAACCCTCAAATCTACTGCCCATGCCACTTACTAAGACCTAGCTTAAAATATGAAACGGCAGAGAAACAACACAATTTTGTAGACTACACTCCAATTATAAATGTGTGATAATAACAGCAACATTGACGTGTTTTAAGTGTCAGCCATTCAACCAATTGACGTTTTAACACGCACCCTCTCAACTCTATGTTTGTGACCTACATACGTTATTACGAGCATAAATATTCAGGTAATTATTACGAGCATGCGTAAAGCATTTCCGTTCACACTTATTATTACTCCGCTATAAAAGGTGTTCTATTTCTCACACAAATTGGCAAACCGTGATGGTAATAATGATAATAATAATAATAACCTTAAAGATTACTACTACTCTTTCCAAAAAAGGATGCGTTTTATTATAAGGAATTATAGTAAATGCGTTTCTTTTTGGCTTTCCCTTTTCCTAGTTTCTCTAATGACT
>JAHZMZ010000470.1:0-43593 GCA_027743805.1 Lepidocyrtoides sp. E14
GATTTTCTCAAGTGTCTGATTGCATTTTACTACTGCTAACTATTAGCTGATTACTTATGTGATTGAGATGATCATCAGCGAAAGGCTTGGCAAATTGAAATTGAAACTGAAGATCAAGTTTTGATTGGCTTGACCAGATTTGTTTCCCATATAAAAAGACTAATTCTGTTCACTAGATGATTTTTTTAGTTTGCCTTTCTTGGATGAAATGAGAAAATTTGAGTGAGATCTTTAATCTGCAAAGCCTACAGTTCACAACATAAACGCATTCTTCTTCCTGTGCCTATATGTATTCTGTAGTTGTTATTCCTGTTTTCATGTATTAAGACTATTGGACCCATCGGAATCATTGAAAACATAAAAGTTTGGCACTGATGGTTTCATTCTTGTTTCAACAACCCATACATATGTAAGTAGTGTAGTTTCGTGTCTTGTCGTCTGATGAATTCAGTGTAGTAAACATTGCAAAGAGCGTGAAAAAGTTTTTCTTCCTGTTTTGTCAACAAGTCTCAAGTAATGGGAAAGAGTTTTCTTTCGCTTTGTCTTGTTCTGCCCTTCTTCCTCTTTTTTCACCCGGTTGAGGATTGATGAAAAACTTTTTTCTTTTACGAATTGTATCGATTCCACAGAAACACTCTTATTTTCTCGTTTCCTGAGTAACACTTAATGTCCAATTTTCATTGTTTTCCAGTCCGTCCAAGCCTATAGACATATCCCTGTATGTGTGCCAAAATACATGCTCATGAATGACTTGCCAGTTTAAAAAAAATATTTTTTCGTTCTTTCATTTTGCTCGAGCTGCTGATGTAAAAACATATACCCTTGAATCCATGTAAACACATGTGAATGAATACATGCATCTTCCGTCATCAGTCAGTTTCCGGGATGAAAAAAAGAAAAGAGGCAAAAAATTGGATTTTTCAACTGCAACCTGTCCCCATCCCCTATGCTTAGAAAGACGATGAAATAAAAAAAATGTATTTGTCCACCCTAGTGGAAATGCAAACAACACCCTTCGATTTTCCTCCTCATGTCCCATTCCCTTTTTCTTTATTTCTCAAAGTAAGCCATATTCCAGTCTTAATCTCTATTGTCCGTCCATGCAGCCCAATATTTCTACCATTCACCCCATCAATTTGATATTACAATTTCTGAATCCAACCGCTACTCCTGCCCCTTCGTCTTGTGACGACTGACATCAGAGTTCAAAACACAAACTAGCTACACTTGTATGCATCTTCCTTCCTTCATGTAAAGGCCGTTTTCCCGTAAAATGTATTTTAGTAGCCAGAGAATTCGAATGTGAATGCGGATGTAGTGATATGATTTAAGATTGAAAGGGATTTTTTTGAGAGGATATAAAGAGCAAAGAGCAAAACCATGTTAAAGTCCATTTAAAATAACGCGCGGGAATATACTGTGAAAAGGCAGTCTTTTTATATCACATATCATGGCACTTTCTAGTAAGCAATAACATGTATCCTGTGTGCATTATTATAAAATGTACGATAGGATTGCATATTATATTATGCGAGAGGAATGTGTGTGCATTATCATGATATTATGTCCATAATAATGTTACTTGAAGATATCACTCAACTTGCCTTTTTTATAGCATAAATGGGGTGCAATAGCGAAGGACGATGAGACGGAACAAGTGAAGTAGTTCATTCCCGTACCAGTAGGGAATAAATGTAGCAGTTTTATTACTTTCTGTCCAAAGCATTGCATTTGAAACGAGTATTGTTCTTTTTTTTTTAGGTTTTTTACAAAGAAAAGAAGAAGAGACAAACGACGGGCTAGAAGGCGAGGGGTCACTCAACGGATGTTAGCATAGTAGTAACCTAGCTATACCATGTTATTGTGTTATTTTTATTTCATGACATCTCAAGGCCATTCAAAACGACCATTTTCGCACCATTTCATTCTCAACACATTGGAAAGAGTCATAATTTTGTCAATGTAGCGCGTACTGAAATGAAAGGTACCAAATAAAGAAAGTACCACAGGCATCAGAAACTGGGAATGGGATGACAATGCAATGCGATGTATGTAGCATTATTTTTTCACAAATGCTTTTTTATTATTTATCAATTTTATATTTGTTGATGATGATGCCTTGCCCTGCTTTCTCTGTGTTACTTGCTGTACAGAAATTTATTCGACTGGCTCAGGACGTTCACCCAGCTAACTCTCTCTGATGTTTTGGTCTTGAAGAACTCTGCAAATCCTAGCGTATATATCGTCAGAATAATGTGGAAGTAAGCATATAGTATTCATGTTCGAATCCTAATTCTCTTTCAAAATTATGCTTCCTTTCCTTCTTCTCTGCTTGTGTCTTGTGTGACTGTCTGACTGAATGATAGAGTGAAAGTGAAAACGCAATAATCCTAATAATCTCAATCCAATTTCAAACCAAGTCTCTTTTTCTCTTCCATTCCGTCTCCGTCTATATTATTAACCCTAAATATGTACCAGTAACACATTCTCAAACATACGTCTTGGATCCCACCACCACCACACCATCACCATTCGATTTCACGGCAAGTGAGTATCTATCTGCTTACATTCATTCACTGTCTCTTTTTCTCTTCTTGTCTATTTCTATTCACTTTCACACTTTTTTCCTCCATTGCTCCAACTAATAATCGTCATTGGCTTGATGAATTTCCCCTTTAATCTCGTATGCATATTCACACTTTACATCGCACCAGTTTTTTCTGTCGTGTATAGTTCATGAGAAAGGAGAGAAAAATATCACATCATATTGCAAACCTTTGGTGTCTCCAACGAGCAAAGCCAAAAAGATTCACTCAGATGATATGAAAAAGGCTAAGTTACTGATATTTCACGTTTCAAGTCCGGACTGCTTTTTTTCAATTTAAACGAACGTAAGACTTACACTGCGAAAAATTACGAGAAGAAGTACAGTGCAAACAGAAATAGCAGCAGGAATAAGAAAATATGTCTGGTAATATAGCAAACCAAGTTGGTTGTGGCTCATTGCTTTAATATCCATTTTTGATGCTGCTTCCCCTATTTTCCCTTCTTCCTCTCTAAGGTAATATTGAATAATATGATATAAGGCGCGTTATGCTATTTGAACAAGAGACAGAAAAAAAGGTTTCAGATAAGAGCGTACGTACCTATGTGCGTACTGCGTACGAAGTATTTATAAGTAACACGAGGACGATGATGATGATGACTGGGTGTACATTTATCCAAAGGACGATGAAGCGGAATGAAAGAAGAAACTTGAGCAGATGCTTTTTCTTTTTACTTATTTCCCTACTTCATCCTTCCCCTTCTCTCGTTCTCGTCATCATCTCTCTCTATAACTACCACCTTCAATGCTTTTCTTTCTTAACATCAATGCAATTATATTCTATTTCCAAAAAGTGGGAGAAAGAGAGAGGGAAAAGTCTATAAACTGATGATAATGATATTGGAACTACCATTACACTGGCTTGAACGTACGCTTCTGATGCTCATTTCTTTAGGGATGGTAGCAGAGTTTGTAGTACAGTACAGCAGTAGTAAAAGTGCTTTTTATGTCTTTGCTCCGTTCAGAAATTGTGTAAGAGACTGAGTACCTTGCTGCTTTCCCAATATCCATTTGGGAGAACAATAAAACCAAGAGTTTATAATACCAATACTGAAACTTTTTTGAAGGCGCGCGAAACAATGCACGTCGTAAAATAAAAAAATTGGTGAGGAAAGTGCGGTAAAAATGTAACCATATCCAGTTTATTACAACTCGCTCCTCTTTTCCTCATACTTTGTTTTTTACTCTTTTCATTTCACCAATCAGGGCAATATTTTTCTTGAATGAAAAATTAAATTTACATCATTGAAGTAGACTGAATGAGTGAATGAATGACATAATGGCAAAAGGGGTACAATTAAACACAGCTCAAAATTGAAGAGGGTTGTTTAGCTTCATGCAACGCTGTACCTCTTTCCAAAAGAAGTGCATAATATGTTATGCCTAGCTACTCATTCGTGACAAGAATGACTCATGTTGTTTTCTTTACTAACAACCTGCTGACTTTCCAATTTCGGAGAAATGCAGGCGTACGTTCACTTTGTTGTGGAAGGGAAAATGGAACAAAATATTTTTAATCAGGATTCAATCCACAAATAGCAAAGCATTCTGGGTGGTTCCGGTTGTCCGGCTAGTCTTATTTGTGAAAAACATGTGCACATTCATCTATGATGGTTTGTGCTTGTATATAATGACCGCAACTGTCAAGTTACATATTTTTGACAGACCAGTTTGCTCCCAGTGAACCATGTACTTTGTGTAGTTAATCATATTGCTCACACACTACACGACATACCTATAAGAGGGAAAATGAATTGACATTTAATTTGTCTGGGTTTTATCATATTACCTATTAGTAGTGGCAACGAGTAAGTCAACACAACATTTTAAAATATTTTAAATATTACGACAGGTATCGTCCCCGTCATCCCATTGCAATATTTATTGTCGCTCTGAGTAATGACTCTACTCCTAACACTCAATCTCTTATTTCAGTGCACATCTCGTTATTTCGAATTGCTCTGCATGTAAGCATTTTTGATGATGCGATGCATGTGACTGCTCAGTCTTTCATCCAACCCTTTTTCCTAAAGCAATGCATTCGCAATAGTTATGAAAACGATGAGTCGCATCAAGTAGCAACTCAAGTCTCACATTTTCAATAAAAACCGATTGCATTGTAAAAACTTTTGATGTTCTTACATACATAGCTTCAAATCAAAGTGAGAGTGGCAAAACTTATTTCTTAAAAATCGACGCCAGGTGTATAAGTACATCCAGTACATCGGTTTTTGTTACACACATGTCTAATAGTAATAAAGAATGTATCGTCGACTTTCCTTCAAACCTCACTGGAGCTCATTGCGTAAATGCGCATGAGTGAAAAAGAAATTAGAGCTACACATTATGTATGATACATGCATGATGTAAATATCGCATTATCTCACATAATTTTTCAACCAAACTTTCAATGCATTATTCTAAAATGTTGTTTTGCTGTACACATTATACTGCTACAGCCACGGCATGGATCTACTCTTTGCATTACGTAAGTAATTATATGGAGGTTGCATTCCTCATTCCTTGTAGTTAACTATAGACGATTCATTGATTCATATGTGAAATGTACAGTAGCATAACTATGGACTAAGCAAGCTTCAAACGACGTCACATTGCGTTCATTATAACGAAAGAGATAAATTTAGTACAAGTGCAGCTGTATTTTCACTCCACAGCAGAAAGCAACATTTTTCAGGTTCATTACTTGCGTATTGCACGCATTTCGATTTACTACATCTCAAAAACAGATTGACTGAATGAGTAGTGAAGGAAAAATCGCCTCTTAATATATTCTAGAGATACTTTTAGTGTAATAGAAATAAGTGTACTTTCGAATTCCCTCTGCTATTTTCTCTGTCTACTTAAGATTCTTTGATCGGATTCACTTGTTCCTTAACCACCCATGAAAATAATGGCCAATCTGACAGGTCTTATTTCGCAACGAATACGTATCAGCTCGGAATAAAAACAGTCTATACGTATCTGCGAGTAGGTTATATTTATGTCTAGGAAAAATATCTTCCATTCACGCACATACATTTGAGTATATCTCTCCTATCTCTATTTTTTACTAATTTCGGCCAAGACCGAAATAAAAAAAAATTGTAAAGTAGAGAGTTTGCCACAAAAAAGTAAGTATAGGAAGAAATGCATTTTCTACAACCGCTAGGAAGATAAATCCAATGCATTAAATATGTACACCCTGTGGCATCCCATCATCATACATTTTGTAGTAGGCCAACGTAACGTATCTGTATTTTATTACGAACATCTTTTGTCAAAAGGAAATCGGAAAAAAAATCCTGAGTAAGACGTTCTTCTTTTAAGCCCAACTTTGTAACCAGAGTGCGTAGCCTTAAAGAAGGATTATCTGTCCATCAAAATGATGGGAACAATGTTTTCAGAGTCTGTGGAACATTATGGAAAAGACTGAAGCACTAGGTACACACTCTACTTTCTTCCCAAACTATCTGTTTGTGTGCAACACAAAGCATATTGCTTCAACTGACAAGGTGTGCTGCTTGTTATTCGCCATTTCAGCGTTCTTGGAACGCACGTTCATTCAAACTCAGCCAGTACATCAAATTGCTTTTGCTTATATAGGTACCTTTTATTGAAGACAATATGCCAAGATAGCAGGTTTTCAACAATGACTATACCAAAGACAATTTTAGTTTCTGTTTAGATGCCAGGATATGGATATACATACACGTACTGAATGTAGAAGCTCTGTAGGTCCAATTAGATTTCTTTCTCATTTGCTGGATGGAGACAAAGTCATTCACCCAAGTGACGAATCAATCAAATCATTGACGTAAACTCAATGAGTGCCCAAAAAGCACTAAAGTATACAATCTTCATTTTCTTTGATATTGTCTATTTTCATCTCGTGACCGTTCCACAGCGTTTTTCATGAACCTCTGAGTCAGCCACACAAGAACAATATATACATACATACCTTAAAGATAAGTGGATGGGTACCAAAAAGTACGCAGCTAATGCAGCTGTCAGTCAATCAGTGAGATACATTTAATTCCACTAACCATCAAAACATGGAACATTGCTGTGCCGGCAAAAGTCACACACAGGAAACGTCTCTGGACAGACGGCACCAGCGAATAATATGCAATTTTGGCTGTCGCTATCCTTCCTCTAAAGAGGAAAGGGAGGGAAAGCCGCACAGCGAGAAAAATAAAAGAGATAATGATTTTGTATTATTTCAGTGCTACCCCAACCTACTAGTTTTCATCAAAAAGGAAAATGTGGCCCGCCCATTGCAGTGTACAAAAACAGAAAATTGGAATAGAAAACGAAATCTAAGAGAAAAGGAAGCAAAGATGAGATACTGAAGATGATGAGCATAAAAATAGCACGGCAGTTATTGTCGCCCCTCCTTTTGCTTATACTGTCAGAAAAAAATATAGTAGAAATGGAATGCAATTGAATGAACAAATCAGTAATAGAAGAAAATGTGTCTGGTAAAAAGTTGTAAAGGGAAATGGTGTGGTATCATATAATTCATATTTTTTAAAGGAGAGAGGGAAAGTAAAGCAATATCAATTTTTCCATCACTTTTATATGAATTTCCTAATAATGACTACAGATAAACACAAACAAACCAGCCATGGAAAGTAGAAAAGATTGAAAGAGCAAACAGGAAAAAATAAAAAAAAGTGGCAGCTTTATGTTCCCTAAAAATTCGGTAGCTGGTGGCTATACAACCGAGCAAGCAGTTGAGGAGGAGGAGTGGACGATGTAAAATGACGTATTGATAAAAGGGATCTCGTAAGATAACGTGATGATGTTGATCACCATTTCCATACTAGTAATATTAAGTATAGGTACCTATACTCAATTGCACACGCATTTATTCCATGCAACCCGTATTCTTTGTGAGATTGTGGCCAAAAAAAGTTTGTGACGATGATAGTGGAATTATTTATTTTTATGATGAACACGTTTTTGAGGTAGGAAGAACGAAACGAGTAAGGGATTTTTTTTATAAATCACAAGCTGAGAGATGGAAAGACGCTTTGTTTGTGGTACAGTTGCATTATGTCGGCATCTAACAATCAGTTGAAAGAAGTTTCATTTTCCCATTACTTTCTTCATTGAATGGGTTGATATTACTTTGCTCCGAAAAGTAGTGGAAATTAAATTTTAGAAAATTTTCTCTTCCCCCGGACTTCTTCCTTTTCCCTTTCGTTTGTTCATGTCATCAGCAAGTTTATCATGGTGATGGGAAAAAGACGAAAATGCGTATGACGAATAGAAGGATGCATCATGGGCTTCCTTTTAAAACTTACACACGATTTTTCTCTACTTTTCTTAAGGGTGTGAGTGAACGAGCGAAACGTTACGCACCCTTGCTTGATTATGATTTTCTTTGAAGCCTCCGGGTCACCGCGTCCTTCTTACCTTGAACGTGTATAGGCATAATGTGTATGTTACAGACCCACTAATAAATACAGAGACAGAGAGAGATTCTACTGTAAGAAGACCTGTTTCTCATCGTCTACGAATTTGTTCGGGTTGGTGGTTTGACTGTCTCTGCCGCTGCGTTGCAGATGCTGATACTAACATGCATACAGCATCGAGATAGATGGAAGCGAAAAGTATCAACATCATCGTTTTTCCATTCCTTCCTCTTTCGTCTTATAATAATTTTCCTTTTTGAAAGTCAAAGTGAAAGTCACAAGCTTTTTTACAACTACATATACAATTTATTATCGTATCAACAAACGACCATTACATGTCGTACATTGTGTGTGTATTGCAATTTTTCGTCTTATTTCTTCGTCACATTTGCCTCCCTCCTTTTATTTATCTCTCGAGGAGAGGGAGAGAGAACGATCCCATCTGGAAATTTTCACAAGTTTGCTACTACTGCTGTTCTTCTAATACTGTATGTAGCACTACTATCACTGTAAATTGTGTAAGAATCTTTTCTATTCCTTTTGAAAGAGAAGAAATGGAAAGATGATAAGCATGACGACGATGATTCTTGCCTCTGCTCTGCTGCTGCTGTTCTTTCCATTATCATTCTTCAAGCATAATGTATAGCATGGATGGGTGACGAGAAGATGGAGTAGAGAGATATAGGAAATTACATGGTAATCACGTTACCGGACCATTTTCGCTTTCGCATCTTCTCTAATTCAATCATCTTTATACATGAAACTTGCTTTTTATGAACACTGAGTGGGTGAGTTTCGTCACTTTCATATATCGTCTCTAGCGCAGAAACGGAATCATGATGATGAGTGTATGCACAAGTCGTGTATAGCTTGCAGCCAAATTTTAGCAATTGACATTCCCACACAACTCATCGTTCACTTTTTCACTTATATACATTAAACGCAATACTACTTACATTTATCTCTTAAAGTAAAATAAATGTTTTTACTTCAATAAGTCGATATTCATTTTCTCTCTCTCGCTCAAGCAAATTTCCCTCGAGTCTTCATTTTAATCTTGGCGAAGAAAAAATATACATAATATGCATATCCTTGTCATTTCTTTGAAAACTCGCAAACCCTCATCATTCCTTTCTTTCATTAATGCTTGTTATTTAGTTGTATTTATTGTAAACACTATATACCAGCAAGCTACAAACTACTGATTTTCTGACAAATGATAGAAAGATGGATGATGGAATACAGGAAATTCGATTGTACGTATCTACTCACTTGAAAGCAGAATGAACGAATGTAGGTAGTGATGATATTAAGTATTCATCCATCTTATTTTTGAATTTGTTGATGGTGGTGGTGGGTTTATATTCAACGTTCTAAACTAATCTAATGCTACATCCGGAGGCGAGAGATGGGGGACGGAAATTTCTCAGAAAGAAAAAGGAAGAGCTAGATATAAAATGAAGAGGTTCTTGGCTCTTGTTAGTTCTCATCTTGACGATTATACTGGCAAAGCCAAAACGCTACCAGCAAGCACTTAAATATGGAATAGCTGTGCATAATGATGTACACATAAAGATAAGAACAGGAAAAGCTTGGCGAAAATGATTTCTCTTCATATCCAATATTTTAGTTTCATTTTTGTCGGAAACTCTTTTTCTATTTTGTTGTATTAAATTTTTACTGAAATTTATTTTCAAAGGAATAATGTATACTTTTCCAAGAGACATAGTGCTAAATTTGTTGTTTCTTTGTACTATATTGGTCGAAAAAATACTTTAGCATTTTGTTTGTATTAATGTAGTATCTATTATCACCAAACGCATGTATACATTTTATAAGGTCGTGCGGAACATTATTACGAATGCTCCCCTAAAAACATTCATATTTTTCATTGCTACGGATGTATCTCTTTAGAAGCTTTAAGTATAACGGAATTATCCAACTCATTTTCCCCTTTTTTATCTCATCAGTCGTCAGTAAAGAAGAAATTCATAAAAAAATATGAACACAGGGGAAATGTTTTTAAATTGTTCAAAGTTCAACCCTCTTTTAACAGTGTAAAATATGCATAAAACAGAATACGAAAACCGTACATTTGTGTACTTCATTAAAGTATCAGAGAATTATTGCCGACGCATATGCATATTACATCACAAGCAATAAGCTTATAAAGTACTTTTGTTCCACTGTGATTGCCAGGCAGCATGTAGAAAAAACAGAATCGTTTCGTAGTAGCTAAATATTTAATCAACACAAAAAGAAACATTCAAAGAACCAAATAATTTTCTGTCGTAACACATTCCAGATAAAATGCTTATGATGATGATGATACAAATGGATGCAACAATGCAAGCCCCATTAACAATGAAAAATGAATGGCAAAATGAATGAGTAAATCCAATTACCGAGCTTATCAAAGCGAGAAAATGAGTGATATTCTTTCCAAAGCGACAAGTTTTAAAATATTCCTCATTTCTGCTGTGCTATGTAAAAGCCTCCTTACCACTCAGGAATACGTACAACTAAAACCGTGCAATGTTACACATTTAGAAGACAAGAGATTGAAATTTTTAATTTTAGCGCACCATAACCAAGCGAATTGAGTTAGTTACTATGGGTCATGCCTATGGAATTTAGTTGCTAACGTTACGTTCTATGGTTGCTTACAAAAGCAATAGTCAGTTTAAATGGAAAGGATCATGACTTATAATGAGCATTATATTATTATCCATACCATAGTTACAACTGAGGTAAAGTTACATCAAAAACTACATAGTTATATGTTATAACTATCCATTGTGAATATGAGAGGCGTAAATAAGGTATGTACTTTAACGAATGCGAATGTAATCCGATACCTGCCTGACTGACCATACGTTTCTTAATAACCTACACAAGAGTGAGTACTGTGCAGCCACTATGGATTTTTCTGCAAATACATTTTGATTACACTCAAGTTTACTGCAGATATGAACATTGCGCTTTTAACTTGTAACTCCTAGCAGTTGCAAAGTTTCTCATCATAAGACGTAACGATCTTTTTCACTGTCCATTGGAAAATGTTTATGACAAGCCCATAAAAAAGGCGTCCTACTGTGAGGTCCTCATTTAACAACTCAACAAAACAAGACACTCGCGTACCAAGGCACTGTTTTGATGTACCAAATGTGTAGTAGGTCTGCAGTAATGAAATGAAGTAAACTCATAGATGTGCTGATTATAATCATGCGGTCGATGAAAAATCAAACTTTAACAATCCTTGAATACCAGTACGTCCTCGTTTCCTCATTAAATTTATTTCTAAGCGATTTCAAAATGTTACTTGGGCATGCCGTGTGTATCAGGAAATTTTATGGACGCAAATCCTCGTATTATTTTCCAGTTTGAAAATTTGAACTGCAAAAACTAGCCAAGAAAGTTTTATGGGTTGGGTGGTACTTTGTAGGCTGTAGACATGCATTGCATTACCTCATATCAATAAGCGCATTGTTGTAGATGGTAGACCACTTCACCATCCATCTATGCATGAAAGTTATTAAAATGTTTCTAACAGTGCAGGTAACAACGTAAATATGAACAGGCTGAAAAACTTCCTATTGTTTTAAGCCAAGTTTGCATGTCTAGTGTGTAGTCGGTTTGTTGCATCAGTCAATTTTAAGAATGTTTTGTCGTCAAATATCTTACTACACTCCATACACCATATACCGCCGTCCATGTTTGCGTTGTTATTGGAAATGTAAATGTACAATATAGGATCAGGAAAGTGCAATGACTGTCAGTCTAGCTGTCTCGTTTTCCGTGAAAAATTTCACATTCCATATTTACTGTCCTGTCCTCCAGCCAAACTATCATTCTTATTCCCATTTAAGCATATAGTCGTCACGTCACAAGCCAAACTTAACCCTGGCCACTTAAATGATGATGCCATTTCACATCACACATTTGCATTAGAAATGTTCACGTTGCAGGGAAAAGGAAGTAAGAGAGAAGAAGTAAAACGATACGAAGGAAGGGCAGAGAGATAAAAGTGACTTGATGATTGCTTTTTGCCTACAGGCCGGCATGATAGAATTTATTTTTACGTCCTTGAATTTCAACCCGTCCATCTGCCACTTTACTCCACTGTATTCATGTCTTGCATAATATTACAAAGCTTGGCATGCATAACCTTCAACTTGTCCCACTCAACCCATTTTGAATGTTCCTCCAGTGAGGATGATGAGAGGAACAACAAGTCAAGTCAAAAAGCAATATTATTTTCTTTTCCAGAAGCAATTCGACTTCTTATTTTCCACTATGATGAGTCCACAAGAGTGTTTTCTCGGTGCGTTTCATTGCATGTGCGCGTTTGTGTAGTTTGCGTTTACGTACATTCTATAAGCAATTTATTTATACGCATTGCGTATGTACTTATAAGCTACTTTTTACAGCTAAATCTAGTGCATTTGTCGTGATTGTAAAGCTAAACTCATATCAAAAACCTCTCTAATATTCTCCGTCACCACTAGTATACAAACAGGGGTTGAAAACGCTCTCTTCTCTTTCCTCCCTTTTCCTATTAGTCGACTTTCTGCTTCTTTCCTTCTCCCCTGCCTTGCTGCTCCCATCTGACTTCTACGCTCGCCTTCTCTACCCTCATGCTCCCTGTCTTTCTTTCTCCTGACATAATAAATTTTATATGACTTTTTTGGGAACGAAAAAAGGAGAAAAGTACGTAATCGTGGTAGTTGTGATGGTGGTTATATCGTAGCAGTATTCAAGACTAAAAGAGAACAGGGAAAGTATGTTTGATGACGACGAAGAAAACTACGGAGATGATTGTCATCATTTTATGTAGTTTTTGTAGAAGTAGCAAAGTTAAACTAGTAGAGTACATTCCTATTATTATACAGCTTTCATTCATTCTGTTAGATTCTTTTCCTGTTTATCGCCAGGAAGGCAGATATCTGATCAACTTTGCATGATGAAGCCAACAGGGGTGAAAAATAGATTCTACCATTCCATTACTTCACTGCACACTACCTCCTATTTTTATTCATTCATTTTCTTCTCGTTCTACTCCACGCCAACATTTACATTCGTTCGGTAGACTACAAATTCAAGTTAACTGTCATGCATTATAGAAAAACGCAATGTGGTATACGGTATATTAAGCCAGTTAGCTGCTGGGAAAAATATGTACAACAGAGAAAATGAAAATGTTCATCTTTTCTCCTCCTTATCTCGGATGATGACGACAGGGATAACATGTACCTATTTACATAGGTAAGTTCGAATGTTACATGCATTATAAACTAACAAGTAAAAGCAATACAAGAAAAAGAGAGAAAAATAATACAATAATGATCAAATTACAAGCAATATTCATGGAAGTTAGAAAAATAATATACCTTTGCAGGTATGTTATTTGTTCTCTTCTCTGATCCGTATTCAATCAGAATATAATTTAGCCAAACTTAACTTCTAAGTTTGATAGCAATAATGATTTTTGCTTTGTTGTAGAGATTAGAAAAAACTTTAATTTGTCATTGTTTTTTGGATATTCACGCTTCATTTTCATTTAAATCAATGTTTTCTCTTTTAGATGGGCATATTGATAAGCCTTTATATAGGAAGGAAATGTATAACTGTGCGTTTATTTTTTTTGGCTATCGAAGTTCTTGTGAGTGAAGTTATAAAAAAGTTTGCTCCGGAGTAAAAAATTTTTTCATATAAATTTCTTGAAAGATGGTTCTTTCCCTTCTTTAGAGCTGGGAGAGGTAGAGAGACCCTTGCGGTGAAGAAGCGGAAGTTCACAACACACCACCAAGCATATCCGTAGGATATTAAATGAATAAAGAGTGGGAAAGGGTTAAACCCAAAACCGAACATCATCATCAACGCGCTGACTACACGCACGGAAGACTAAATACTTTGTAGCGAAAGCAAAATGGGAAAATGAAAACGGATCAAGAAAGACGGAGCTCAAAAACTCTTGAACTTTAAACAACAACCGGATAAAATGAGTTTGTGCCCTTCTTAACGTTAGAAGGCAGCCAAGAGATAAACGGTAAGGGGGAAATATTTGCGGATGCTCAGTACACAATGTAAAGAAATGTAAACTCGACAGAGTACATTTAAAAGAGATATGAAAGCCCGTTTTAGAAAACAAACTAAAACATAATGTAGGGAAAGAGCGAGCGTGTCTCAAGAAAAAAGTTTTGACAAGTAACTAACTACGCATTATCCAGTTAGTCTGTGTGGATGTAGCAAAACAGTCATAACTTCAAATAGCATGGTTCAATGGTCCGATGTATTCCAAAGACAGAAACAAGAGAAAGTCTACAGCAGAAACTTGTTCACTCCACATGTAAAGTGCAATGACTACTAAAGTTTTTCTTCAGTAAGCAAGGCAAATGTTTTACATGAATTTTTCACAATACTGATTCGAATTCAGCATTAACCATCCGTTATGGCAAGTATCTCTGGTGAATTAGCTACACACACTCATTTAGTAGAGAGCTAACAGAAAGAGAGAAATTCTTACATTAGCCGGAGTTTACTACAAAATGGAAAGATTAACCAACCAAGTCTGTAATTATTATGGTTAACGACACATGTGAAAGTTTAGTTGGTTTAGTGTTCGGTACAATCACAATGCAATGCAAGCACGTCCGATACTTGAAACATAATAAATACCAACATACGTTAAATTAAATAAATAAGGTACTTACGCATTTACTTGGAAACAAACTTTTATCCGGAATAACATGGAAATGTTTGAGGCAGAAATAATACCGTAGTAGTTACTACACATTGTGCACAGAGAGTGGCTTGTAGTCTTGCCATCTCACAGCAATTTATAATTATTAATGGAATTTACATACATGCCTACCTACACGTTGAAGTAGATGCAGAAGAGCTTCAAGGAAAACACAAAACAACTTGAAACTTTTCCTGTTTCCAAAGAAGAACTTGTTTTCACCTTTTCCAAGGAACAACAATAAATACCTACACGAGCAGAAGAGAGCAAAACAAAAGGATAGAAAAGTAGATGTAAAACAGTTTCCTCCCGTTTGTTTCCAAGATTTCTTTACACGGCTCACCGAGTATCTTGTAGAAACTAATCGACCGGCCAAAGGCTTTGGGGAAACAAACGTAAGCACCAGCACACAATCATATACTGGGTCAGATGGGTTTTGAGGGAATAATTTTTCCAAAACAGTTTCAAGAAAATATCCTTATTCTCTATTGTTCTTATTATTTCATTCAGATATTCCATAAAGAAATAGTATTGAAAAATGATTTACAACAGCAATATTTTCAGTATATAGCACCACTCTATACAACCCAGTCGTGCAGTGGAGTAATACAACTGCTACATATTGATTATTAATTTACCACTACTAATAGTAGTGCTAACCAATGTATCCCCTCCCTGCTGCTCCCTGGGTTATTACGATATGTTTAAGCACCTACTATAGGTACTATACCTATTACCATTAATATTGATATGCATCCGAATAATCTTATTAATTGATCCAAAGATGGCAATTTTAACTTGAAATTTCCCATCTACAGCTGTATTCCAAATTTGTTTCTACATCAATCTTCAGAGAATCAGAAAACCAATATTGCTCTCTATATTTTTGCCCTCGATCCGATCCGTACGGTCCTTGACTTGACTTTTTCCTTTTTGTTTTACCTTGTGCGTGCATGCTCTTATCATGTTCACTTTATTTCCTCTTGTCCTTGTTTTTTCCTTCTTCTTTCCAATAAGTTGTAGTAAAAGTGCTCCTTTTACACACTGCTTCAGTTCTCTCTACTCTGTGTAAACATTACATGGTGCATCACGTATTCCTTTTCTGCTCTCTCTCCATTATCCCGGACGACATGCACGTTTCATTTCTTTTTTTCTTGTGCAATTTCTTTCTTACATTTTTCCCTGCACATTTATTACTTGATACGGTTTTTGTCTTACAAACACACTAAAAATCATTCTCAAGGACTAATATAAAAAGGCCCTGCTCTACATACTATTCTTTTAGTCTCTTATTTTCAACTTGAAGGGTTAAATATCACAAACCAAGATACATAGTTGATTGTTCAGGCCAATAAGCTGAAGAAGAAAAGACTATTCTTCTCTTGACTTCTTTTTCTCTTTTTTAACCCGACATCAACCCTTAGACAATTTTGGTAAAACTTATTGCCATCATCAATTCCGGCTTTTGGTGTTGGTCTTGTGCTACTTTTGCCTGACGCTGAACATTCCAATGTGCACAACTTCCGCCATTGTCATACATTACAGTTGAGTTATTGTACATGCGCACAGAGATAGGCATAGGGTATTAAGCAAAGTATTCTCTTTAGTTAGCATCAATGTCTGCTGCAAAAATAAGGTACTTGCTACATACAATATGCGGCAAAAGATAATGCATTTCATGAGTTTTATTTGAATCATGTGAAGAAATTCAGAAAGTTACATATTATATACAGTGTACGTGCATGCTTACTTAACTAGCTAGTCTCTCGTTTTCACTTGACTTTTCAATATTCGCCTGTGGCATCAAACACAAAAGGATTTCCTTGTTTTGTAGAGATTGCACAGACAGAGTCTCGTTGATCATGATGATGAGAATGGTGAGAGTAAAGGAGAAAAGCATTCAGAAAATGTATATGAGCGTGAATTCGAACGGTTCTACGTGGTGTGATCTTCCCACCCAGCCAAAAAGTTCAAAGTGAAACTGAAGTAAATCAAGACAAAAAAAAAGCAAAATGCTGGTAACGAACAAAATGTAGTGAGGTAGTAATGCTCAATTTTCCATTGTTTCGTTTTTTGCTATCATCGTACAAACAGCAATATACAAACATGCTTAGTGCTGCTTAGTGTTAAATTTTTAATATACAGAACTAGGTTGAACAGTTGAATTCATATTCGTAGACAGGTTGTTGTTCATTTCTGCACTTCTTCTGTAGTAATCATAGAAATGGTAAAGTGAAAGCAATGAAAGATGGGCGTATTTAACTGTGCGCATCAGAACAAGAACAAGATGATGAACGATATGTTTCGTTCATTTTTCATGTTTGTCGGCATTTCATAAAAGTAGATGAATAGCTTTGCCCAGTGACTTATTCGAAAAGAGAATTTTTAAGAGAAGAAAAAATACTTATTTCGTGCAACGACGGAAATCATTTAGTAAGTTGTAGTAAGCTCACAATTATTTTATCTTTGTTTCCATGGACTAGTCATTCATTTGACTTGGCACCGTAGACACTTCTGATGGCGACAACAACTTGTATTTTCTTCAGGATTGGGTCACTCATCCTTGACCATTCTTTTCACAAAAAAACCGTTTTTGCTTCCAAACTACTAAAATTTGATGATGATGTCGATAAAGATAGGCATTCATGTAGTTTGGTGCATTTTTTGGCTGGCTCTGAAAGAGAAACGAACGACAAACTAGAATGTTTCTCTTTTGTTGACTGGAGTTGCTAAGTGCAACAACTGAACCATTTCAATATGATTCCTTACAAACTTGTTTTCTGGGTGGTCATACGATGGCGGCAGAAACGGGGATATTTCAAGAAAAAAATCATAATGCTCTTCTTACTCTACATA
Source organism: Lepidocyrtoides sp. E14 (assembly GCA_027743805.1). Taxonomy (NCBI): domain Eukaryota; kingdom Metazoa; phylum Arthropoda; class Collembola; order Entomobryomorpha; family Entomobryidae; genus Lepidocyrtoides; species Lepidocyrtoides sp. E14. The sequence goes on from JAHZMZ010000470.1 coordinate 17,621, forward strand.
AAAGAGTCTGATGACAGAAAAAAAATACAAAACAAGTTATGAAGAAAAGGCCTATCATATCATCAGCAACTTACATATAACGCCCTGAATGAATACTCCAAGAGCTCATCCTTTCCAAGCTACTATATCCACTTACTATTACAAATTCTTTACTTGCTACTTTATTGGCATATTTTTTCTTTTTTTTTCTAGACTTTTTTTGTGTAAGCACTTGAGATAGATCTACAGCAAACATAACATCAGCTAAAACGACGACATCATAAAAGTACATAAGGAACAGTACGACGGATGAACTAGCAAAATTGCTCGTAGATTTTTTTGTATTATGATGGCCAGCAAAAATATGATGATGAAATATCTCAAGTGGTCCAGCAGCAGCTCGTAAACTTTGTAGCTATTCTTCTTTCTCCTCAAGAAAAGTGGCGTATTATAAAAAAGAAAAAAGGAAATCAGTAGGACGTTCAGGGTAGAAAAAATATTATCTCATTTCTCAGAGAATAACAGATACACAAACCAACTAACGTAAGTAAGCCATGTCTTTTATGTAGAGAGATACATAGATAGTTGGCTTTTCTCGTGATAAAAAAACAGAGTAGAGATTGAGCCTAATACACATTAAGGTTTAGTACAAAACTCTGGTATCGCTGGATATAATAATAATACATTTGAGATAGTCGACAAATTATGAACAGAGAAGACGGTAACAGGCCAAGTGGATGGGAAAATATATGTGTGATATAATGTAACGTTGTTGGATGGAGCAGCAGCAACTTTTTTGGACAATCCATTATTTTTCTTTCTTTTTTTTCTTTTTACTCCTATATCCTCATTCACCAAAAATCTTGCAACATTTTACTCCTCTTTCACTTGCCATTTAAGAAATAAACTTTAATGTACTTATCCGTCCTTTGGGAAAATCATCTTATTGGAGAAACCTACACGCTACAAAAATGCTATGTTGAATGATGTGGCAGAATAGAAGCTATAGAAGTAGCGCAGCAGCAGCAGTACTAGATCGGAATTTATTACTATCTTGTCATAACTCAAAGTCAGAGAGCACAAGAAAGCGTTGGTGAAAGCAGTAGTGGTATTGTACTTTGTTGCTCCTATTGCAATAATATTAAACGCACTGGCTATGGCTGGTTGACTTTCCTTGGCTTGCTACTACTTTTATTGTTGACTTGGTGAGTCAGCTTTGAATGGAAATAGAAACACAATGTAATCTACTTGCTCACTCACATTGGCCTATTCTTGTGGCTATTTTGGCTCCTTATTTTATTTTTCTCGAGTTCTGTATAGAAAAAGAAAGTGAGAAGGAAAAAAAGATGATAATTTTGTACACACCAATGCCTGCTTTTTTTCTTGATTTTTCTGACCAACGTGGCTACAAGGTACTGCTGTTTTTTCATTGCTCTTGGTGGCTCTATGATTATGTTATGTTGTAGACATTCTCGCAATGTGCGTTGTAGTGGTGGTAGAAAATTTGACATTGTATTTATCGTTTTATGGAAGGAAAGCGACTTGCATGGCTAGTGGCAATGTAGTTTGTTAAGCGAAAACATGTACAAAATGTAACAGCTAGAGTTGATGAGATGTTCGCTCGTACGTACAACAATTTTCTAAGGTGGCATTACCACTTTGGACCATTTAGCAAAGCATGCACTTGCTTCTTTTTCTGTATGCGAGTACCAAGTTGGGTTTTGTTGCTGAACCAGCAATTGATAATAGGAGAATACTACACATGTTCCACAACCTAACACACATAAAACAGTTAGGAAACGTTATTACATAAATTTTTCATAACCCCTTGCCCATTTTCTTTAAGAGTATTGAAGCGTACAACATTGCTTTGCGACAATTTCGTTTGTCGCAGCAACAAACATGAAGGTAAAATAAATGCGAGGACAATAGTAATTTGATGAAAGAATTGGACAAGAAACAAACTGCTTGCACGTTTAATGCACGTAGGTATGTATGTATTTTACCATCAACAACCGAAGGAAAAGTAAGTTCTTTTTGAATAAATATATTTGTTGCAGTTTAACTTTTCTATTGACTAGTAGGTGCATATGTGTATGTACCTACTCTCGACATTTCAAGCCCTTTACTCTAGCCGCTTAATTTTTCCAAATGATTAACAACCTGTGTTTATTCTTGTACGCGTGTATGAGTGCAGTAGCAATGAGAGTTGAACAAGTAATAAAAGGCAACTTGGATGAAAAATAAGGAAAAGCAAAAGGCAATTAGTATTACAAAACATTTAATGCAGACGTTCCAACCAAAGTTCCATAATCTATTTTTATACTTTCCAACCACCTACGCACCATCATCATCATAGACAGCAATACATTAAAAGCACAAACAAGATCATTTATTGCTTTTTTCCCTTCTGCTAGTACTTTTGGAAACCATTTAACCTGTTCTGCTAGAATTTTTCAAGTGGCTGGCATACACCCCTTCTCTTCAACAAAAACTGCTTCTTTTCATATAACAAGTTCAATCTATCTTACTGCAGAGAAAAAGCCATAGAGCACACTTGGGCATTGTATTGTAGCGTTGTGCGGATTGTACTGTAAAAGTTCAATGTTTTCTGTTTGACTGAGGAAACAGATAAAAAGTGGGAACAAGACATCTCTATTATTATTTTACTATTATTATATTACCTTAGGAAGAAGCAGGAGAGGAACTACATACCCAAGTGCAATTACCACTGACGATGTTGTTGTTGTTGCTGTAATAACCATATTGCTGTACATAGATCACATAGATCACAAACAATGGACAGCAAAAAAAGAGTTTTGTGAATCCAACAGCTATTAAAACAACAAGTTACTCACTTTCTTTACTCTGTGTTGTTTGCAACACTTTATAGGAATAAGCAGAAGCGATGTAAAAAATATACCAGTACCTACGGCTTAAATTGTGGCCCATAACAATAATTGCTGCGGCCGGGCTTACTTCGCAAAAGGAATTAAATTGTATTTAGTTGAACAGAGAAAAAATACAGCCACTGACTGAGTACAGCTATAATAAAAATAATAATAATAGGCAGTTTGTTGGGATGAAAAGTCTATTGAGACTTTTCTTTCTGCCGTTGTCGACATGTATCGGGTTGAACTTGACTGGAGAAAAGTAAGAAAAAATCCAACAGAAATTGTGAGAAAAGATGTGGGCAATGAAGACGGTATGTTACAAGACTAATCGCCTTCGAAAGTGTCTGATTCTCACACGACACAGCACAACTGGCCCCTGTTGATCTTTTGCTGTTATGGGAAAAAGTAAGCGAGAGAAGAGGTGTACTACAAAGATCAACTTGAGAATGGGCAACATTTCTTTTTTTAAATATCTCATAAATCCAAAATGCTCAATATTAAACACTAATTTATCAAGCAGTAGTATAAAACTGGATATTCAACTCGGCTCTAAGATATTTAAGATTAGAAAGAACAGTTCTGAGATCTGAACTCTGAATAATATCTTTTCTATAACCATTTCCTATCATAAGCGCCTAAATTAAGATTCAGGCAAGGCAGACTAAGTTCCTCATTTGTTCAAGAGTTAGTTATGAAGCCGCAGTAAAGATCTTTGCTCTGCTATTAGTAGCGAAATTATTGCAAAATAAAAAATATACACTAATATACACGCTAAAAGTACTATCCTGGTGACCTGAATCAAACAGAAAATGCCAAGTTACTTTTTATCAAATCCAGTCCGTAAGAACTTCTTGAATATTTTCTAAAAGAGAATAAAGACCATCTCAAAAAAGTGTTCCCTGCAGGGGATCCTCGTGTGCATATGTTACCATTTTCTCTTCTTATGGTACTGTATTCTAGCATTTGTACAATATATGCACATTATTTATGGGTTCTAAACAATTGCCGATCTGCAGTGGGTTCTAAAGCATTTTTGCGGATCTTTTTAAAATTTATTTGTGACATAACCCAGCGGTAGAGCTTACTTGGTCACATACAATAATAACATTGCATATAAAAACGGAAACTCATTAATGCAACTGTATACAAAGAATGTATAAACTATATTACAGGGATGACGATGTAACTTTATCTACTCTTCCCAAAAACTACCGCTGGTTTCCTCGAGCTTGGTTCGCCCACATTTTATGATCCTTATGCAATATAGCCATGTTAAACAGTGAGAAAAATGAGACATCTAGAGAATAAAAAACTCAGCGAAAAATTTATTTATAGACCTCAACAGTTGACTACCATTAATTTCATGAAAAAAATGCCAGATAAAAACCAACAATGGTTATATGATGTCGTCATGAAAATCTTTTTAATGTGAATAATATTAAGCAACGGTGCGCTTTCTAAGAAACTAACAGGACATGTATGCAAATAAGTAGGCTATATTTCATTTTCCCAATTTTAAAGTCCGCATTAAATTCATCCCTTCATGCGACTTTCCGGGCGCCCCATGCTGACTGTATTAAATTCTGATTTTTATTACTGGGTGGTACTTTATGTAAAAACAGAATTAAAAGTTACGAATTTACAGTTGGACAATAATGTAGGCACGCCACTCGGTGGTCCACAGTTTTTATTGTATTTACCAATAATTCCAGGCACTAGCTTAAATCTACGATCACTCATTGAGCTTAAGTAAACCAGTCATATTGATCGTGCTCATGTGACAAGCTTACGATACCTCCCAAATAATGCACATATACGCTTATTGAAAGCATTAAAATTTCAGCAATATTAAATGTGAGAAATTTTCTGGGGACAAAACATTCATTTACTATATTTTTCATACACAATTATTGTTCGCATTCACTTGATATTAAATTTTCAACATTATATTCCATCCATTTTTCATAGTTCAGATTAACTTTAAATGAGAAGTACCTTAGCCAAGACTGCCAATTTCGGTGAAATAAAATGAGAAACAGTCCTTGGAAAAAGTAGTTTTCATATTATAAATAAGTACAGCAGCATTTTTGAGTTTTGCATTTTTGCCTCATCATGTATTCTTCTTAGTTTTGCAAAGTTTCGCTGGTTTCAGCAAAAATCAAGTAGTACAATTCTTTTTAAAAAACCATATAATGTCCTGGAGATCCTGCTTTCATATTTTCATAATAATGTTTATATTGGAACTCAAAACAATATTTCACGGAGAAATTCCAAGTTTCATAGAGCATTTTCAAATATGAATATTTATTCATTACATTACCCAGAGTTGGTTGGTATAATAAATGTGTCATAATATATGGTGTACAGCTTGGGATTTTATATGTAGTATTTCCATGATTACTTGCAGATATATAATTTCTGGCAAGGAAAGGCAAAGGAAGACTGAAAAAGTTTCCGCTCATATGGAGCAGTTTCCATAAGAAGTATTGCTGTTAGAAACCACAAGTATCTATAGAAAATTTAATAGAATGTGACTTTTGTTCATATATCTACTACAAAAGCTCATGTGTGAGCACTAGCTGAATTGCGTGCACTTTATGTATGACTCCAATATTTGTAGAAGGAAGATCCAATGAGAATACTACTATTACATTTGTACTTTCAGTTTAATACTCCACATTCGCCTCCTCCGTTTTCCGAAGCAAAGGGCACGTAAAATACATAAACCAAATTATTCTGTCAAATATAAGGACAACTGAATTCTCTCGGAAAATCTAGTGGAATTTCTGGTACATACGCAAGCAAAAATTGTACTCTACCAGTAGGAGCAGTAGCAGGATATGAGTTTTAAGGAATATAACGAGAAGGGAGAAAAGGAAAGCTAGATTATTGCTACTGTTATTACGAGCAAGCGAGCCACGAAACCCCTCTCCACTCATTTCTTCTCTTAAAAACATACCTATGCCACAACCACCAAAAACTTCCACCGCACTCTGCCATGTACTTATTATTACAAAAGAGATGTACTAAAACTGCTGGAGTTGGAATTATTATCATTATTATTATTACGATTACGTTTATTATTATAAGGAGCTTCTGCAAATACCACGACCACCACTGCAAGATAATCATAATGGCAGTCATAAGAGAAAGGAAAGTAAAATGTCTCGTTCTTGTCCTGCTTTTAGGACTTGCTTTAGCCAAAACTGAGGCATTTTCATTCTTTTTAGTTATTACAATAAGGCGTTATATTCTCATCATAATATTTATTATTATTACTGCTTAGTTCAACACTGGTCTACTCTACTGTCTCTTTGTTGAAGAAAGTAGGTGTGCTTTGCTCCTGTTGGAGGCTCGGGATCGCTTTACTCATTAATTTTCTTCGTCGATCTCATCCTCTCCGTCAACAGGTCATAACGTAACGAGTTCCTTTTTGCCACCACTTTTTATATGGAGTAACATCTAACATGTAGAGTAATGAAAACTACAGTTAATGAAGAAACTGTGGTATCGGTAATCGGGAAGGAACATGAAATTTGAAAAATGGATTCTTTGTACCAAAAACTGCAATGCAAATGTAGAGGAGGTACTTATGGAATAAAAGTGAAGAGACAAAATGAGAATTGCAATTGGGGGCTTGTTTGAAATCCTTACTGCAAATAGGAACACGATCATCATCATTCAAAGACTTAACTATACATGCATCTGCTGCTGATAGTTTCCATTCCATTTTGTCGTTTTCAGAACATTTCAATTTTGTCTTGCTCATAATACTCGTATCGTAAAGATATTCCACTGGGTAGTCATCATTTCTCTACAACAGTTCAATTTGAAATTTTGCATTTCATACCTAGCTCTAAAGCTAATAATAAGCAATGAATCGTTCTGTGTAGTTGAGAATGAAAAGACAAGAAGAGCAGGAGTGAGGTGAGTGGTGAGTGAGTAGTGAGTAGAAAAGAAGAGCAGGGGAAACACAGGCAAACAAACAATTGTACTACAACATTCCATCATCTTGTCGTTTTATGAATACGAATTATGAACTGACTTGACTGTTCACATACATCAGATTTAGATATCGATGCTTCATTCTCTCACCCATTGGTAAATACTCACGTCAGTGAGTCAGTCATTCAGTGCAAGCTCTTTGACAAAAAGACAAACTCATCATCAAAGTCATGTTGAATGAAAGCTTTTATAAGCAGAAGGCGAAAAGGAAAAGGCAAACTAAAACAAATAAGGTATACCCTTCCATATTCATTCATTGACTCTGAGGTTCAACCTACCGAACAGAATGTTGACTTTTCTTAGTTGATGCTTCAAGCAACTGTAGTTTATACTAATAGGCATGTTATTTTCTTAAAATGGGTTGACGTGTGGGTTCTGCTGTGAAACTTTACGCAAAATTGTGCATAGTACATTACATTATTCACAATGTAGTAAAGTAGTTGTTACTTGTCGCTTGGCTGGAATGAGGGTGTTTTGGGCACTTTAAATCCGTCAAAAATTAGGCTCTTTATTCTCCCTTCGAGCCATGTCGATGGAAATAGGTAGTATGCTTAGCATGGGAATTTGGGAAGGGAAAGATGTGCTATTAGATGACATTACTTCTAATAAACTTCATTCTACCTCTGCCAATGCAGCTGGAAATCTCCCTCCTGCATCTATAAATACCTATCAGCTTTAAGTCAAAATGTTAGTGGAATGAAGTTTTCAAGTAGGTATTTTTATACATACATATTATTCTACACCACTGTTTCTCTGCTTCCACGCATTTACAGCCTACCCTTAGTTGACTTTACTACAAAACGCTTTTCCCTAGTTCAAATTGTAACGGACTTAGCAGGATGTTATGTTGGTTATTATTATGGAATGAGTTTCTCCCTAGATTTGACTTTGCCCGTTGCCAACTGCCTATTACTCTTGCTCTGTCACTTTTCTATTTGCCATTTTTGCATTAAACCTTTCCTTTCCCTTGACACTTGATTTCTTCGTTCACGAATGCACTTTCATTCCTTTTCTCTTTACCTCACTTTTTCCTCTCGTCGCGTAATAGTAATAATAATAAAAACATAAAATACGCTACACTGCAGCTTCTACATCATTTTCCAGCGGATACTATTTTCCCCTTTTTCCATTCATTTCACCTTTACTTTGCTACAACTGTTTCAAAACAAGGGGGAGAAGAAAAAAACCTACTTTTCCCTTGCTCTGCTCTGTCCCAGTAATAAGCAATTCCAGTGAAAAATGCATTGAAAAATTGAACTCGACCTGGTATTTTGGGTAACTGTGGTAAAAACACGATCCCCAAAAAAACAATGATGATGTTGCATTTGCCATACAGCAGCAGCAGCAGCAAGCAACATCTATCCCATCCAATTTTTCTTCAATTTTTCTCTTTTAATACCACAGAATAGGGGTAGTGCAGTGAAGACCAGCCAGGCAAAGCCAAACTAGTCAAGTCAACTTTCCTCTGCTTGCTTTCCATAGTTAGTAGACCAAAGACCAAACCAACAACACACAAGCCAGACTGGGTTTGAGTCAACCTACCATTTGTAGCGTATTACAGTAATGTCAATCTTACCATTCAATCCGTATATCATAGAGCAGCTCCCTTGTCTGGTTGACACTAATGCTTATGTACTTTGTACAACTTCCCGAGCTAAAAAGCCAGAGCCAACAGAAACTAAAGTACACAAGTTTAGTGAGTAAAGAAATTTTCCCTTTTTTACTCACGTCGCTGTCCCTTTTCTTCTTTCCATTCAATGCAACGTATGAGTTTCATGAGTTGACTTTTACAAACAAAAAATCTTTTGTGACACTGTCAAAAACACTTTTTCTCTTTTCTCTCGATAATCTGCCTATTGAATTATAGAACATGAACGAGCAAACTTACATTGTGTGTGCAAGTATTTGTTCACATTTTCACATCCATCCGCCCCCAAAACGGCAGTCTGTTACTGAAAGTGACTAAGGCACAATTGTACTTCCAAGTAAAAACAATCTGTGTATTTTTTTTTCTTCTTTAGCTCTGTACTCGCTAATTACTACATGCTCTTCCAAAAATTTACCGACAGAAACGGACAAACTATTTCCTGTTAATTGACTACAGCAGCATTCAGACCTAGTCCGGCTTCATTTTTGTGCATTTCGAACAATAACACATTCTGAAACAATAGATGTGAAAAAGAGTCAGAATGAAATTACGCTAATAAGCCGGCTGCTGCTGCTACTATTAAGTGTAAATCATTCAACCAAATGGGCTCTCTAAGCACACAAATGACCAGCTTCATTGTTCAATAAATTTTTACCCTCTCACTCAACTTAACTCTTTCTTTCTCTTTTCTGTAATATCGAAGCCACAATACTTACAACATCCCAGTAATATTATTGTAACATCTCCAAAAAATAAATAGCTTTTCACGAACAATGACTCATGTTTTCCATCTCATAAACTTACACTTTTTTCGTGGAAATGAAGTTGGCTCAAATAGAATCAATGTACTATAACGTGCACTTAGTAACCCTAAATGAATTGTCGTTGTCATTGTCGTAATTTCATAGCTTTTGTTAAAATAGAACAGGAAATGCTCTATTCTATTGTAGTAGATGTACTGCTATATAGTAGCAGGAAGGAAGAAAAAACCGATTGGTCATCCATATAATTTATGCAAGAGCAACCAGAGGAGCAAAACCCTTTACTCAACCTTAATTGCACCCATGGGCACAGTTTTCCTTTCTCCTCGAAGCAAAACTGACATTCCACTCAGTCTATTCAGCACAGTGAAAAAACCAAAAGCAACCCGTTTGTTTTGTCATTATATACTTATTTGGTCGCGGCATAAGATGGAAAACGGAAAATATCCTACTGGGAGAGAGTTTAAAACACGCAAATGCTCTCAATGTACAACAACATAGTAGTAAGTATTTTATAAGCGCGCCCAGAGAATCTATGAATTTCAGCTGCACGCACATGAAAATAGATTTTAGAAAAAATCTCGAGCAAATAGCAACTCAGTTTGGTAGGTAGATATGTAATAATTCTAATAATAGAATTGAATAAAAAAGGACAAGTGGAAAAGCGTATTATATCTTTAAAGTAAGTGAGACAAAAAATAAATGGTATATCTGTCCGACAATATGCCAGATTGGTTGTCGCTATGAACGTAAGTGTCAATCCATCACAAAATTTCTATTATTTTACAACCAATAAGGGGAAATATAATCCTCCAAAAAGTCTTCCATAAATCCAGTTATGTATTTAGATATGAGATAAAAGTAGATTCCGTTTAAGTGTCACCGCTTTACAGACCCAAGTGGCAAACTTTTTTTTGTCACTGACTCCATCGCATCAGCAAATCCATTTTTCCCAAGATATCATCATCGTAACATTTCTCCTGAGTTGTTTACAATAATACATATGAGCCGACATTTGCGTTTTAGTTTTTCATCCACAGACGTTGTCTGCATTCTTTGGATTCTTATATAGGTATTTTTATGATGTTTAGCTGTTTCTATTGGTTGATTGGACATATACTGACTACAGTATAGCAGCGTGGGTTTATTTCATGCACTTCAGCATTTCATGACGTGGTATATATTTATTCCCTTTCACGAAAGTTCGTGTCTTTAATGCATCAATTTTGAGAGCGATTATAAGTAAAATGTAGTGGCCAAAATTGGCTTTGCACTTCACTCTAGAGAACAAGAAAAAAGAGCAGTAATGCCAGTTATCTCTAGCATAAATAGACGATGTTATTTTTCGATAGAGAAGAATATATTTTTATTAAGCCGAGATTTTTGTCTTTTCTTTCGAGACTCTCATCAATCTCCCATCAGCTCATATTTCAGCTTTCTGCCTTGATAAATGAGCACATAAAGCATTCGACACAAATGAAAAAAGACAAGACAGCACACAATCCGATTTTTGCTTCTCCGATTCCATCATATTATACCTAGCTAGTGCAGTACTATTAGCCAATGTTTAACTTCAGTAAAAAAAAGGTGGTAACCAATAACTATCCCGAGTGTTCGTGCAACTTATATTTCTCCCGTCTTGTCTTTTGTGTTTTTATGCCTTGTTCAAGTAGATTTCTCGGATTTTTGGGTTCATCTTTCTTCCATCGTATACCTAGTTTACTTGGCTGGGCATATTGCATCTCTCTCATCTCCTTTCCGACTGTGATGCAGTGTTATGTGTGTGTGCACTCACAACAGCAAACATTGCGTTTTCCCTGTTGGTTCCTCCACATCCAACACATCGAAGGAAGGAAAAGTCAACTATGTTCAGTACAGAAAAAAAAGAAAACCCCCCTTCCGTTCTGTTCTCTTCGTTTCACGAAAGCTATGTATTATTTGCTTTACAAATATACGCACATTTCTTGTCTCTCCCAAGTCTCATCTTTTCCCTCGCTAATGATATATTGCTCCATAATACGCATTTATGATATTATATAAGTGATATTAGTTTTTCTCATGGATAGTAAAACAAAACATAAAGTAAAGAAGGATGGAGGATGGAGAATGAAATGCAGGTGGATATGTATCTTTGTCTGAGCAAATACAATCTCTTTTCCTATTAAACGGCATAGATAGTGAAAGAGATTGAGTAGGTTTTATTCTATTTCTACGTAGTTTTCTCTGACTCTCTGTTATTCTGTAACCTTGCTTCAGAAAGAGAGTCAGACACTTTTGTATGCACAGATGAATCCTGAATTAACTCTAGAAGCTATATCGTTTGGTGCAACGTTCGTGTCCGTATATTTGCTCATTCTTTTTGTATTTGCCCGCACTATACTGCTGCGTGTTCAGCTATGCTAAGCTAATAGAGAAGAGAAGACGAAACAGAAAGAAATGTATAAAGAGAAATAGATAGACACAAAAGAGAGAAACAAGTGCAAACATTAGGGATTCACAAGGAGAGGACAAAACCAAACCGAAAGTCAAATACTATTCTTGTGTAGTTTGAGAGGATCAAAGCCTGTGGCCTGTCTTCTTTTCCCAACTTTTTGGATGTTTGACTTACTTTGAACGTGAGTCAGCAAGAAGAGAGTGCATGCAAAGGTGATGGTGGAATTTACATGGGTACACTTTATCATCAATGAGAGGAAAAGTCAAGGTGAAATTCAATGAAAAGGACGAAGACTACTCTTTCATACGGAATATAAATATAAGACTTCAGTAACATGCAACAACACCATCAATTCAATATTCTATTAAGAATTTCAATTGATATGGAAAGGAAGAATACAGATGGGGAGGGGGAATCCAATGCAAGTTTTATGAAGTCTTACAAAAGTCCGTAAAAATGCGTGTAGCATAACAGTCAGCTAGAATGAGGAGAAGAGGAAAGCCAGCATTTTCATAGTTGTGATACACATGTATACATTATTTTTACTACTACTTTTATTATTTTTGTACGCTTGAGGCACATTCAGGAATTTTTGAGCCGATAAAAATGTCAGGCTAGACGGGCGGGGTGGATAAAGGTTTTCCTTTTCTTCCTCTAACTTACTACTGTATCATTGGCAATTGGCCTACCTCTGCAATACCATCAAAACTTTGAAAGTGTGCGTTACTACCTGCATATTTGAAAATCTAAAAGAAAACTAGCTCCTTCCTATTGCCATGATCCTGTTTGCATTACAATAATATATTTCTTTTATGACCACGCAAAAATACCTCCGGGTTATTTTCTGTTGATATCGAAACGGATAAAAATAAAGGTTTAGAACAAGAATGAATCGACAGTAGAGCAGCATCTTGAATGTTCCAAATGGGGAGCACGTTCACCAAAATACGATGTTTCAACTAATCGTTAGAGTCGAAACATGAATGAAGTGTCCTGTCACATAGCAACCCAAGCAGAGTCCAGCCAACCGATAATTTTAATCTTGTAATTGATAAGCTTCTAGCACTGCTCTCTCACTCTCAGTAAAAGTTCTACATGAATTTACAAGTTGTTCTGTCTGATCAATACAAAATCTTGTCGTTTTGTTCAATCCATTCAAGCAGTAAGAAGGTAGGTTCGTTTAAGTTTTTCGTCTGTCATGACAAAAATACTATGTGCTGAGAGTGTATACAAGCATGTTTGTGACTAAGCTGTCATTCCATTCCTTTTCTGGATTTTCTCTTTTCGGGATGGAAGTGGTGTGACGATGATGCAATCCTTTCTTCTCTTAACAACTTCATTTTTGTTGTTGGGTATCTTGTTCTTATCCTATTGACACCTATTGACAAGAGTTTCCCTTCAAACTTTTTTGGTCATTGTTTACAATGGTTTGCTTTGGTTTGTATAGCGAAAAACATGAGACGTCACACTCTGCTACTTTTCAAAACTCACAGCAACAACCGTCTTTAAAGTCGTCTTTAGCTTCAGGGCTTGTATGTGTTTAAATAAGTAGAAAATATATTTGCCATGTACAATGAAATTGATGGAGAAGAGATAAAATGAATTCTCTGAAAGCAGAATGCCTTTTTTCAGAGACTTAAAAGGAGAGCAAATTAGCATTTGTGACATGATTTTACAGTATGTACCAGTTTAGAAATGAAAGGAACCAAACGCCAAACGCTTTTGAGTCGCCATCCTTTTGTGAAGGCTTGACGGATAAAAATATATCACGTTTCTTCAATACAACAATGAACGAAACCCAAAACTTACACCAGAGAGGTTGCATAATATTCAATTCATTACAAAGTATTGGATAAATACCACCCAGCAGATAATTGGATTGGAATATTTGAAAGAAATACATGGCTTGAAACGATATAAAGCTTTTAATAACGCAAAACTTCTCACAGCAAACTTGACCAGAGTAATGACAACGTTGGTCCAATTGAAATATAAATTACTAATTCAAAATAATGTGTTTTTGCCGTATTTTTTCTTGAAAAAACATTAGCTTAGTTTGTCTACAGGTAAAAATATATATTCATAAATTATCAACACAATGTTCACACTCATGTTTGTAAGCCAAAATATTACCATTTTGAAGTTATTGGAACTACCTGGTGTACTATTTGAAATACTGGATTAAATATACATACATTTTTACCAGCAGCGTAATGGGATACATTTGTGGTAATAAAGAAACTCCTTTGTACGCCACATTCGCTCCAATTTTAACACTTCATTTTCATTCCCACCTATTAACAGTTGCCTTACACAATGCATTTGGATGAATAGTTGAATACGAGTCCTATATTATTCTTACGAAATGGAATGCTCATCAGAATTTGTTTTCAAATCAGAGATGTTGAGTAGAACATCTATGACAATTTGCTTATCACTTTTTGTTACAGTGAATCCTGTCAAGTCCTGCCAGACGACAGCGTTTGAATATCACAGGGAACATCACGCGTTATGGCATTCATGATGGGCATGCATATGTGATGTGCCTCAAAAATTATGATTGCCATCATAATACTCATCATCACGGATACACTAGAATCAACTTATGCTTCAGCTCAGTTTCTTTGAAAAGCAGTGATTATACCGTTTTACCCAACTTGGTATTCGTTTCGTAAGTACTTTTTATCTATTGCAGTCCGGTGCAGACAGTGAATGGTTTGCTGCTTTTTTATCCGAGTAATCTCATTACCCCCAATGAACGTCATCCAGTACCAGCGTCCATATAGCATCGCAATCGCAAGACATCGGTGTGTTGCTGTTGGCTTGTATGCTTACCATATTTTTCTTGTGGTCCCATAAAGTAAGTTCGTCATGTAAATTAACTCTTTATCACATAAAACTCTACAAATTCATTCAGACATGTACGTATGTACGATAATATGACACTTCCTAAATGAAAGCCATATTTGTGCACTTCTTTTTAGCTGTCATCAGTCAGTCTTCATTAAAAAACTCAAATAGTGTCTCCGAAAATTTAATTTCTCTTAGAATATCTCATGTATTTTTTCTCTTGCATTGCATGTTTACTAGCTGAGAAATGAGTCACATGACGTTTGTACAAAAATGATGAATAAAAGTTTCCACACAAAGAGCTACAAAAGCCTGTGATACCATTTTGCTTCTGTCATCAACTGTGGAGCTAAATAAAACAAGTAACAAGTCAACTTTTAAAAGTTAAACGCAAAGGTTTGTAACATTACAATCACAGGCATGTTTGCTCATTCTAGTCTCACTCGTGATCCGCTGCTAATAAAAGTTACGCTAACGAATAATAAAAAGGCTGGTCGGCATATTAACAAAATCAAGTACAAAAAAATAAGTAGAATGAATACCTAGTAGTAGTCAGCAGCACCGGTAATCTCTATTTTTTTGGCAGTTCATTTGAATTAGATTTAGAATGGAAAGAACATTACTAACTCAGCTCTCCTTGTCGAAAAATTTAATGGCTGCTTGCATGCAAACTTTCATTTCAGACGCATAGCAACTTGGTTCACAAACTGAAATCAAACAGAGACGAGCATTTCATTTGCTGCGTGGTATGTATATTGCATGGTTTCAGATCAGAGACTGAGATTATCCCCCTAATTTATAGTTCAATCCAACAAGTTACCTTCTTAATAGCAATTTATGCATGATACCATGTTTTACTGCCCTGAATAAATAAATATGAAGTCCCGCAAACTAGAGCGAACAACTTTTATTGTTGTTTTGTGTATCTCTTGTACCTGGAAACAAGCACACGCTAAATCTCTCTATTCTCTACCTACTCTTGTGCTTTGTGACCAATGGTCACTATACTTTTTTACAGCATGCCTGTAGATCCCAGCAAAGAAAAACAAATGAAAGTAAAGCAAATGAACGCTGAGAAAATTGTCATTCACATAAAGTTTTTACGAGCAGCAATCATACCATCACATTGTTATTCCTTATTCTATTTTCTTCTAACAAGACGTAAAATATAAGTAACATTGTAGCAGCAGAATTGTTTTCAGCACCATACCACCAATTCATGGCATCCATAAACTCACTCGACTGAAACTGAGAAATGGTGTTTGTATTTTTGTTAACATTTTTTGTTGTTTTTGAACCGGCTGGCATTCACTTCAGTTTTCTATGCGTGGCAAATCCGCATAAATTTCTTATGAAATAAAAACTTTACTTCATTTATATATTCATGCATACCATAATATGAATATGTATTGTGTTTTTTGCCATTCTGCTGCTACACAATTAGTATTTTTTACATTTTACACATGCTCACGTTCTTCGTTAACTATATATGACTCACGAAGAGAAAATAGGGATGCATGCTCAAACGACATGTGTGGACGTTTTGTCATGCTCCAGGGATTTCGTTAAATTTTCCAACTCCAACGACGTCGAAACGTCTAGTTGAAGTTAAACTTTTGAATGCCCATACAGTTGAAAACAACAAGTAGATGTTTGAGAGATAAAAACAGCTTTGCTTGTTAAGTATTATTGCACTGTGTGGTGAATGTGCGTAAAGTTTGTTTGTATTTTCAAAATGTCTCTGCTGCTGCTCTGATTCTTCTCATGTACACAAGTTAAATGTTATATACAACAAAAACAACACATGTGCTTTTCCCGCAGAATCATCTGCACTAGTAGATTTGATCATGCATCGCACAGCCAGTCTTATTAACACCTTATCTAACATGGAATTTTGTCCAACTGCTTGTTGAGACATACTGGTCAATTGGTGACAGCATTTTCTAAGTAGCTCTGAAAGTTATTGCGAATTCAAAAATCATTCAATGAATTGATAAAATATCTGAAAAATGGTCATCGTTCGGCTCCTTAAGCATAGTGGCATGGCCAGTTTGATATGACTTGACTTCCTTCTGAATTAAAAATGAAAAACTTAGGTAGAGAACACACACGCATAAATCTCTTATCTCTTTTCCTTGAGGATAAATATTATTGTAATTACTATTTTGCACAAGTATGAAAATACCGTTGAGTTTGTGGCACTCTGAATCTGAATAATCAATAGGCAAGATGGAAATCTTACGTAGTTTTTAATGCCACAGCGAAACAAATGAGCTGTTGGTATGTACCAATTAAAAGCATCCGGACCACCATAGCTGAAAAGGCAGGAAACATTTTTTTACAAGTAAAAAATAAGGATTTGCATACCTATTGGGATTGTGTACAGATCTAAGGCTACAATACATTTTATGTTGCCAGAAAGATGCATTTCAAGTCGGGAAAAATGTATCTTAAAGCTTGGTAACTGAAAACATATGCGTTCGACTACGCAACCAACCAAGTTAACCGACTTTTCTAAAAAAAAAAGTTTGTCATAATTAAGTTATGAAACTAGTACCACAGTGCATGCATATGTGTAATTCCGCAAAATATTCTGCAACTTTTTTGCTTGAAAGACTCGTAGAATAAAATGACAAATAAAACTTAATTTCCCGGAAATGACAGTCATTTCATTACACCTTTACGTTAGATTAATGGAATTCTCCGACTCTTAGCAAAATCCTTTAAGCAGAGATTCTTAAAGTGCATTTTTGCCTAAAAGAAATGTTTCCTACTTTAGTAATCTACTTTGACTTGACTCGAAATTTAATTTACTTAAATTAATTAAATTTCTTTCTCTTCTGAAATATGTAACATGGCACATTTTACGGAGAGGTCTTTTCATTTCCTTACTGCTTTTCTCACAAATAAATTTTCTATTTTCTCTCATCTGCTAATACATTTTCCCAAGCAACATGAAGAAAATCACGACATGAAGAACGCGAAAGTGGCTGTTGAAGGAACCAGGCAGTACAGAAGAGAAGAGGACGAGACCAAACCACCATTGCCGCGCTCTCCTAAGTGCCAATACTCACGAAAAGAGGGTGGGTGAAAGTGTACACATGTACAAAACTTTCTAGATACGATCCAAATAAGTGGTGGTGGAAATCAGAGAGGAAGGAGAGGAAATAAGGTAGCAGTAGTTACATATCCACCTAAATAAATATATTCGTTCAGTAGTAGTCTTTACAGTACAGTATTAATTTTGTACCCAAATAAAATACCACGCTGTTAAATAGTAAAATGTGTACATAGGTATTTGGTTGTTGGCTTGGTAGCAGTGGAAACAGCTTTAATGTTGGGTGTTCTGCCTAACTGCGCGATTCTTTCAAGTGGCTCTCTACCACACTGCTGGATCACTTGTATAGAATACTTTCTCCCCGCCAGTACTCTCAATTCCTCAACATGTACCACTGCATCATCATCATCAAAAAGCACTTTCAAAGAGCTTTTTAGGTCGACGAACGACATGTCACTGCAGTAGTATTATTATTATGTTGTGAAATTAGAAACGCAGTTGGAAATGTTGATTTGGCTTTAGCTCCAGAGAGACAAGGCAAGACACGAACGCAAACAAACAGTATTTGGAATTGTGGAGAGCAGTTCAGTAAAAATACCTGCTTCCAATTTCAAAATTCAAAGTGAAGATTAAACGATGCTGATGAAAAAGCCTGCATTTATATGGACACGCATGGATTGAATGAATTTCCACTGCAGGTTACATTTATTTCCTCCATTGATGCCGGATTTCTGGTTGTGGCGGTGGTAGTGTTCGAATTTTCGATGGGAACGTGTCATGCATATAAAAGATTTCATTTCCTTCACATCAGGTTTCCTTCTTGTTTGCTCACAGTGTTCATTCTCTTCTCCTTAAATTAGGGATTAGCTCAAAATGCAGCTGATTAAAATGTACATACATAACTACAAACAAAAAAATCCATGCCGAGAGTCATGTTCAGATAGAAAAACTGGTATGCTCACAATTTTTGTCTCTGCATAAATAAGTAAGTTTGGTTTGTAACAGTTCGTTTTAGGTTTGCTTACATTATCATAATCATCATATCTTGCATCTTGTATTTTAGAACGGAACAGGAAGGATATCGAGGAAGTTGTACTACCCACTACATACTCTGCTAAAACATCTAGTATAGCAGCCATCATCACCACTAAACCTTTCAGTTATTATTCTAAGCATCCAAAACCGTAATAACCAGCCTCTTTTTATCTTTTCCCAGCACTTTCTCAAATGAGATTTTCTCTCCTTCACACCCTTTATTCTATACCTCTCCCAACAAACACCACCTTCATCCGACAAGCATTTCACTTTTTTTACTCCCTTTCACTTCCTGTATTGTTAGTTGTTGGATAGGTAACATCCATTGCAAAAGCAAAAAAAACTCAAGTTGCATGCAACTGTGCAGCATAATGTTTACATTTTTCTATTTCATCCCTCATTCCATTTTAGTGCGTGGGAAGCTGCTTTTATTTCTTAAAAACCAAACAATCTTCATCGCTTCCATGCCACCACCATTAGATAGTAGAAGAAACCACGGAATTTTCACTTGACATAAAATCTTGCAGTAGTAACAATATAAACACACAAAACAAGAGTTTTTCCTTTTCTCCCTCAAGTTTTTCGCTTTCGTTTCTGAATGAGGCAATGGATTTCCGGGAAAATGAGTAAAGGAGATGAAGAAGCTCTTGTAAATCAAGAGACGTCGCATTATAATCTATCCTCTACCAAGAGCTTATACTTGGCAGTACTAAAGCATCAAATCCTTTGTCGAATTACATTTCCCCTTCCATCACCATGGCCATCGCATCGTTGCATTGCATTACGCATCCAAACATTTTTAAAGTAAGAAAACCCAGAAATCGCAGCAGAAAAGTTGATGATTACGCTCCTTTGGTTGGATCTTCAAACTTCTCATTACGGCACGTACTCACTTTGTAGTTTTATCGACTGCGGAAACAGACAGATGAACGCGATCTCTATGACGGCATTGCTACTCTCAGAACTCAAGTAGAAAAGTACAATGACATCAGCAAGGCCGCCAGTCGTATAACATTTCGTTTTCCCTATTCTCTATGTACAATACAAACACAATCCTTGTATTTCTGTATATTATTACAGTGTTTACTTTTACGGCTAAGCACTTTTCTACAGTCTACACTGTCAGACCACCACCGTTACTCTTAATGCTACATAACAAACTAATTTGTATGCAACACATTCACCACAATCACCTTGGCCATGAAATTTTGGTACTGGACTGGTAGATAAATTCTCTAAAATAAACCAAGGGAAAGAAGAGTTCTTGTAAATGGCAAGTACAGTAAAATCAGACAGACAAGTAAATAAGCCGTGTAATAAGCAAGAAAGCCGGAATCTAAGCAAAGGGACTTTCATCGTGTTCCTTGCGTTTGCACGATTTAGTATTGTTTACTAGATCCACATCTACATTGCATTCTTAAAGCTTAATTGCTTGGGAGATGTATCAGCAGTAGCAACCAATCCTTCAAAACGTTGGAGCAGAGAATAAAGTGAGATGATGATGATGATATATAAAAGTTTTACTTGTGAGTGCTGTGTCTGCTTTCTAGGTGTAACCTTGTCATGTCGGCTGTCTACAGGTTGTGTAACGATATCTGTTATGTATTTCTTTTTGTGACTGGACATGATTTTTCAGTTCAGTCAACCCCTTTACCTGTTTTCATTGTAGGTACTCAAAAAGCTCATTACAATCAACATTCAGTAGGCAAAATCAAATCTTTACTTGGACAGAAGCTACTGGTCTCTCTTATCGTCATGTTGATTTTTAAATTGAACTACTTCATGTTCTTTTGTTGCACTGCATATTACATATCTATCTGCATTTACTTGCCTACTTCCCCAAGGCAGTTTTAAGTCCTACATGTAAAAGCTTCAAAAGTAAGTTCAAAATGATGTACATAATCTGAGAGCGATGGGAATGAATTTGATGACGATACCGCCGATGGGAAATCGATGATCAAAGGGAATCGATTCAGTACATTGCTTTGAATTCATTACTTGTAGGGTTAAATGAAACCGCTCAGTTTACTTCCATTATCTCTAAAGTACTAGCATCGTCCTATTATGAAGAGACAATGTGTAATTAATGAAGACGGTATTGGATTAAATTGTGAGTGGTATAGTATTTTATATTGTTTTCACCATCCCTCTATCGGCTTGCTTAATTAAAATGTGCACTGGAAATGCGAAACGAAACTGCACTGTTTTACTATGATATTTTATCTAGGCATCCTCTTTGCCAAGGAGATCATACACATACAAACATACTTTTTGAAAATTTTGACGTTAATCGCTAGGTAATATTATGAGAATATAATATCAATATCATTGCTCTACTGTAAATTTCGTAGTGCAAAATTGAAAGATGAAGGGTGATTTTTAAAGGTGATGTGAGTCATGTGCACTCAAAAAGGTGTTACACATGATTTTTGTTGAGAGGAATCCTTATCGATTAGAGATTGTTAAATTTTATGCCATTCTTTTCCACGAAATCTTTTCTTCCTGTTAAAATGAAATGGTTGTTTCATTTAATTATCTTTCCGAGTTTATATTCTTGTACAAAAAATGCCCTGATATATTGACTGATTGATTTTCAAATGATTCGAAAGGTAAAACAACAAACTAAAATGTCAATGCCTAATAAAGATTAGAAATTGTTAACCTCGAGCAAAGATAAGATTCATTTGAAATGAAATTCAAGAGGTACTCGCTATATGAACATATACCATATGAACGGCAAGAAGGGCTACTCTTCTTTCTTAACTACCCCGTAAATAAAACGAATTTTTCGTTTTGTTTGCTTAAATCTGTTGCAGACTGACATGAAATATTTTTGATGAAATGTAGAGGGCTCATTACGACGCAATGCAGTACTCTTCAATGTTCAAGAGAGTTGAGCAACATTTGAAAAAGCATAAAAGGCTTATGGTAGCATTCAAGTACAAGCATAACATTTTTTCAAGTGTTTTCTTCAGCTTACCGTCATAAGTGGGTGAGAGGTCTAAGGCGAAGACAGCAGCAGATGTGATGATAGCTAAAAGCGCCGTGACGACATTGATTGACAGTCGGCCACGGTTATGTTTTCTACAGCCCCCACTTCCAATACCACTGCTGCTGTTGCCGCCACTCTTCTGGCTTCTTTTTCTGTTCCCACTGCAAAAGTTACAAGAATCCTCCATCGTTCTTGAGAGCTGACTTTTTTTTGGTTCAAGATTCCTGAGAGACTTAAAGTAAGTATAAGTGAGCGGGGAAATTTGTTGTGGTGTGACTGGCTGAGTGACTAGTCCTCTTCTTCTTCCGGTGAAGCAACCAGTCGACGTAGTTTTTCTGGTTTTGCCGGTGCCGTTGTTGATTTTTCTCTTTTACGGATCTCTTTTGATTACGTGGGATTTCCCTATGACGATCCTATTTAGCTTTATGTAGTTTTCTTGAGCTGATTTTTCCTCGTGTCGTTTGTACAAGAGTAAGGGTACTTTACTTGCTCTGCTGCTGTAAGTATTGGAGCATTTTTTGATATGATAAAAAGAAGGTATAAAGTTCTACTGTTATTTTATTTTATTTTTAGATTTCACAACTCGACTAGGAAATGTATAAGATATCGTACAGATATAAAATTAGAACTGCAAAGATTCCTTGTGACAGTGTGCTGTATTCTTTATATCAATATGCTTCTGCCACCACCGCTTTTTATCCTCAGTTTAGAGCACTTGTCATTGACATATGAAAGTGGACATTTTTTAAAGGCGAGGATGTAGACAACTCTTTTTTCTGCTTGGCTTAAGAAAATGTCACGTTGAATCAATTTTAATTTTTGGAGAAGGGGTACTAGTGGGATTTTGTTGGGTTTATTCGATGTTTTATTTCGTGGATTTTCTTGGAAGAAGGGTAAGATGCTGTTGCTGGATTAGTATATGGAGTATGGATGATGACGGATGCGTAGAGTAAAAGGCAAGATGAAGTCGTACAACAACAACTGATTCAATTGATAATCCTTTCATGCAAGTCCCATCTTGAGAGTAAAAGAGTAAAAGTTGGCAATAGAAGTTGTTGCTTTATATGTTTCCTTTCTTGAAACAAATTCTTTTCACTTTTCCCTTGGGATGTTTCTATACGGATAAAAATAGAGAGACATTTTAAAGTTGGTGAAAAATTCAAGTGTCATATCTGACAGGATGTGAAAATAATGACAAAAAATATAACTACATCCTAACTGTGTTACACGAACAAAAAGAGGACCATACATTTTCCATGATTTGTACAATTGTTTACTTTCAAGCTTTAAATAGGTAAATATAAAAATATGATTCAATGAAAATGACTTGTTATTTTGAGGGTGCAAAGTTTATACCAGAGAAGCTTTAATTCGTTCAAACTTCTATTGTGAACCCATGCAAGGCAGTTAGCTAACATATTATTATACATATTATACCTATTCGTATCTTACCATTTTTTTCTTAATACCGTTTTCATTACATCCTTTTGTAAGAAAACCTACACCTCTGCATGTGGTAAATGGAAGGACAGACATGTGTGATTATCAGTATCACCAACGAGCATCCCACCCGAGTTTTTCACTTCTATAGTGACTTCATTAAAATTACTAAAAATGACCTTTCTCTTTCCTAAAACCACTTGTTATTTATTGTGCAATCGGTTCATCTATTTAGGGTTTTGAAATGTTAATTAGCAGAAGAAAGAGCTTCCCAGTTGGGAGTCAATTCACACCACACCAACCAAGTGCTCAGTATGTAATGTCAAAAGGAACCCTTTAAATCACGAAAACCATATTTTTTTCTGTCCGCGTATCGCGCATCTGCACTTACTACAATGTGAACATACAGAAATTATAAAATGAGCATCAGAGTAACTAATTTCTTTTTAGGGACCCTGCATGAATTTTGTATGTACAAGCTCAGCTTACAGCACAATTTACGAGCATATTACAATATGCTTTATCTGTTATGATTCTACAGACCATCAAAAATTGTGACAGTGAATTATGTACGTATGTATATCTCTCAGTTTTTATCAGAATTGTAATAAACCGTGTTAATTTTTCCATAGATTTTCCTACATCTCTTCGGTTTAAAAAAGGTAACTACATAGCTGTATAATGGGTACATGTTTTTTCTTATAAATATCATACAAAATTTTGACGCTGTATGCTTTCTAACAACGTGGTTTTTTACTATGGTAGTAAAAGTGTACACACAATGACAATGAGTAGCATATACTTTTCTTTTTCTACAGCATTACAGGGGTGCTTTGTAGATATTACAAAAAATATATAATCCGATCCTTTTGGATAAAAAATTCTTGCTTGTCTTCCTACTACAAGTAATACAAGAAGGTGCGTGCAGCTCTACTGCTTTGTGCAGTCGTAATAACAGTGCCCTGCTAAGTATGTAATAGTTTTCTTGCTCCTCTATTTACCTTGGGTTGTTGCGTACATGTTTTCTGAACATTTTCCCCCTAACCTATTATTCTACTACTTGAATGACGATGAAAGCAAGACAAAACACTGCAAGTTGTACTAGAGAATAAATATATGACTATGTACATAGTATGCGTTTCTATAACAGAAAAATATATACTTTTGGGTAGAATTCATCTGACCGGGCAAACAAAAAACAAGTAAAGAAAGAACAACATGAAACCGCAGCAGAGAGTCTCACTCTCTAAATCTCTCCTCCCAAGCTTCTTCTTGTTCTTTTTGACAGCAAAATTCATAAGTCAGAAATTGATTCCAGGCCATTAATTCACAGCAAAGCGGCGGTTCAAGGCAGGGTTTCCTTTTCGTCTCCTCATGAGCTATGGTTGCGATAATGTTCATTTTCATAGCACATAAACCACATACTGGCATAAGTGGTGGTGGTGAGTGTCTTCTTGTTATAATAAATTTCTGACATTTTCTTGCTCACACTAGCGTTAATTCCTACATCTCCTATTTTTCAACAATCTAATAAGATGCATATTTCCGCGTGGTAAACCGATATAGAGAGAATTTAATCATCAGTTCACGGAGAAAACTATGTTCAAGCTGTTTATTGTAAACGAACAAATAATGTAACATACCTTGTACTTGTTACCACTACTGGGCTATGTAGCTTGAAAGAAATGGGGACTTGATATGGTCGATTTGGTTCCGTATGGCTCCTCTTCTCGTTACACTTTCAGCAAGGGTGAGGAAATGTTACTATTATTTTTGAAACTTCTCCGATTTCCTCTCCTGGTAGAAATTCGAGCTTTACCAGTTGTTATAGGCTAGTTAGTATTTCCCAATGCTCGACTTTGGTTTCTCCACAGCATTGCACATACATACTATTTTCGGAGAACTTTTTAGTCCACAATATTTTTCGTGTCTCTGGGGTGCATTTGTAGCATTAATGATTGGATGAAAATGCTTGATGATACTGCTGGTGAAATTCAGTTTGGTGCTTGGATTTTTTCTGCGTCTGCTGTCCAGCATTCAAAGAGGCTTTCACAACTGTTGCTAGTAGTACTACTTTCATAACTTCCACCGCATGGAATGTTGAAACGACTATGTCTTTGCTACAATGTGGTACCGAAATCGAAGAACGTGCCGCAGTTTGACATGAATCGTAAAACGATTGATTGAAAAGGCTGCAAGAGTGACTGTCAAGTGACATATGCCCCGTCATTATCAGCATCATTGAAAACTCAAGTAAGTAGTAATGTTCTCTCCGAAGTGGAATTTCATCGAATCTGATAACATCATCTAATGTCATCTTCCGCACATTTCCATGCTGCTGCTGTCGGAATAAGGGGTAGTTTATTCAAGGAGGTTTTTGGATGTTTCTTTCCCTTTCAACTGACTCGTTATCTCTCCGAAGTGGAATTTCATCGAATCTGATAACATCATCTAATGTCATCTTCCGCACATTTCCATGCTACTGCTGTCGGAATAAGGGGTAGTTTATTCAAGGAGGTTTTTGGATGTTTCTTTCCCTTTCAACTGACTCGATGTTGTCGCAGGATGAGTACTCGCCTATTCTTTCCCTACCATTGACATTGTCACTTATGCGAGCGTCTCTTTCTCTCTGGAATTAATTCCTGTCAACGTCTCGTCTCTTGCTTCTTGTCAGATAATGGTGATTTGAGCTTGGGATAAAGTCTGTTTCATGAAAACTTGCGTACAATAAATTGAATGTGGTGGGGGTAGCTCGGTGGGTCTATGTCTTGTGCTTGATGAGAAATCGATGAGATGTGGAAGAGAAACGTGTGAAAATTAATACTAGTTATGCAAATTTGAGATTTGCTTTCTTCCGAATGGAAAGCAAACCGTTAA
>JAHZMZ010000471.1:0-50805 GCA_027743805.1 Lepidocyrtoides sp. E14
TTTTTTTTTTTTTTTGAGAATATTTTAGCATGGCTCCATCATTGACTTCTTTCTGTCTTATTTCTTCTTAAACATCCTTGTAAAAATAATGTCGTGAGTTGTGAATAAACCAAGTTACAAGCATTTATATTCTTAAAATTAGTGTTTAAAAAATTGCAAAATATTTGCAAAAATTCTTTTCTCCTTCACTTAATCGTAAACAAGAAGAGTTGAAAAGATGAGAAATTGCAAAATTAAGGAGGAATGTCATTCATTCTTAATGAGATTTAGTTTCATGAATGAAGAAAAAAATGTAAAAATGGTTAGCGGTGATATTCAAAGCACTACTATATGATCTTCGATTTCAAAGAAAACTGTAAGTGCTATTGAAGGACGTAAAGTATAATTAGAGAAGACGGTTAAAATAATATGAAACATACACTTAAAATAAAATGGAGAGAGGCGAAGAAAACTTGTAACATTTTTTGGCTTGGCTGGTTAGCTAAATTCCCTGTTTGCCATGCTTGGTGCATAGTTGTGGAGCGGAAAAGACAAGAAAACGATGCAAATAATTTTGGCAAGAGTGTGGAATTCGCATCTTGTGTAAATAGAAAACACGACAACGACAAGATGACAACAATTCGTACAATGGATACAAATTAGTCTACGTTGAATGTTCAAAAAGTGAACCAATATGTCTCATCCTTTCTTCTCATGTCTTCAATGTGGAATGGAACGCTAATGTATGCATAATAAGCGGATTTCATTGGATGTACGTAATACTAATGAGTGATAATAAAAATTGTTGTGCAGTAAAAAGGCCAAAAAGACGAAAACTTAACGTGATATTCCTGTTACTCTTCACCGCACCGGCAGGCAACGACCTACATACTTTTCTCTTGTTAAAGTTGCTAATGATGATGATGATGAATCGGACGGACGGTGCAATATTGTGGTATAGTTTTGTTTATGACATCATTTACTGATGCTAGCTGCCAGAGAGCGAACAAAATAAAATTGAATGAATCCTGTTTGAAACAACCAAGATGAAAGGAAAGTTAAATGAGGTGAACAAACAGCACTTCACTGTTTTTACAGCTCATGTTTCCCTTCCATCTTTCCATCAATAAAATATTAGACGTCTATAATGATTTCATCTTTTTTTGAAGCATCTTTGCTCATTTAGCTGTGTTTTTATCACTTAATAGAATATTTCAAAAAATGATGGGTTTACCTTGAGTGTATTTTCATTTTTTTTGTGGCTTCGCAATTATATCTGCTACTTTTTGTTTCATTTCATATTATTATTATGTTTGGCCCATTGCCTCTGATGCAGATAGATATACATGCAAACTACAAACTATGTATCATAATATTTATATTCTGTTGTGGTTTTGGTCGATGTCATTGTCAAGGTTGTTCAAAGAATATTTTGGCTTTCGTTTATTCTCTGCGTGTATGTTGCCGCTACTTTTTTCGCAAGTAAAAAGAGACATGAATCGAGTGAGTAAGTGAGTAAAAGAAGCAGTTAGTATATAGCGTGTTAGAAAATAATTCGCCAATTACAACATACGGGACCGACAGGAAGGTGCCGGTAATTTCTTTTATTACTCAACTTGTTGCTATTTTTTTTTCTTTCCTTGCTGCCACTACTGCCTCTTATTGCCATATTCGTGATAGAAATTTTATTGAATACCCACTTTTTATTGCAAATCAAACAAAAAGGTTTTGTGGTTAGGGCAAGCATAAGACAACAACGGCGAGAGGGAAGGAGCCAAATGGGTGATTATGATTACGTGAAGAGGTAGTACGCAACAAGTCGAACGGTTACGTTAAACACGCCATGATGATGATGATGAAGATAATGATATTGTGGTGGTGGTGGTGGTGTAATCGTAATAGTAATATGTTATGGAATACAGCAGACCATGGAATTTGGAGATGTGTGGAGTGGACAAAAAAAATGAAAAAAGGGTGTAATTACCTATATGAACATTATTCTTGTCGTCGACAGTTGAAGAAGGAATGGCTATGTACACTTGAGCAAAAAAATGTTTTACCAGCACTAATACTGCCACTAGCTACGGTACACCACAAATTATTCGACCCAGCGACATGAGTGTGATTACGGAACAAGATTTCCAACCCATTTGATGACTTGAGTAGTGATTATAGATGTACGAATATAGTAGTCGTCCCATAATAATAACTATTCAAATGCAGATGCAACAGGATCTTGTGTAAAATGTAGAGAAAATGTACCTGGTTTTACTTGCAATTTGCATAAATATTTTGTACTTTTTTTATACTGTCCGACATAGTCTCAGTACTAAGTGGAATCGGAGTCATCATTGCCATCACCATCATCATCGTCGTCATCCTGATGGCACACGATTCCTTTTTCTTGCTACGTACGACCACGCAAAATTTGAAGAACCTGAAATGGGCTAGCAGAAAAGAATGCCTATTTAATACCTACTGAAGTAATTATACCTATTTATACACTCAGTATGCATGCTGCATAGACAAAAGTTACGATTAGTGTGAAGAGAAAAAAAAATGTGAAACACGTTTTCGTGTCCTTGACCTGATGATGTACCTTAATGGAGCCAATCGTTTTTAGCATATAAAATTCATAAATTTCTAAATTGTATCGTAATGGCACAGACAGGGCATGCAACCACAACGTGCTCACTAGCTTTTCTCTCTGCCTTTCACTTGACTACAACTGGCTATTAAAGTGCTGGTGAAAATATTAATGATTTTGGTCTTTACGAGACTTTTATATTTCTTTATTTTTCCATTTTCAACAAGAATGTCAACTTATCTTCAATAAAATTGCTTTCTTACATATTTTTTTGGTTTTACGTCCATATAGTCAATAGGTAATAACATTAATAACAATATACATTTAACATTGTATAAAAGTTGACTTATAAACACCGGGGAAATACTAATCTTAGTAGGAGCATGTAGTATAAAAATGGCTAGTAGCTACAAAGAATTTGTATGTTTGAATAAAAAATGCTTCCTCTGCGTTTCTCTTATCTTTACCATAAAATTTTTAATTGTGCTTGAATTTTATCGCTATCAACAATTCAGCTTTATATCGAATGTTTATCTTTAGCACAAAAATTAAAGCCATTATCATTTCCTTAATATAAAAAACATTTTTGGATATAAAACAAAGTTTACATTGAATGTACATGGTCGTTTTGAAAGTTTCAAGTTTTGTCAACCTAAATTACTCAGTATGTTAGTAAGGTTTAGTCACTAGTCATTATCATGATAGCTTATATTTTTGTTGTATGTGGCAGTGGCAGAGTTTGTGTATATTATGGTACTTACTAAAAAATACTCTAACCACAGTCCACAACAGTTAAAAACTATAATTCTATTATATACACAGTATCGGTTAATATTAGTCTGGCAAATAAAATTAATAAAAAAATTGAACAGTAATATTGCAAACATCATTGCTGTAATAATAATGTTGTTCCACACAGTAGGGATATTTGTTGAGACCAAGGAGTATGAACACATTTACATATTACATAGCTGCATTCGTTTTCTTTTTTTAGCATTAATTAATAGTGTTTTAAAATATCTACATAATATTATTAATATTTAAAGACAGCCATACTATTTTATTCTGCATTGTAGAGAGAAAAAGTCTTGAGATCATATTACATATTTTTACAGCTTCCTACTTGAAGCAGTATAGTAGTTGAGTTTTATAAAAATTATATAAATATCTAGCTTTTACTTTTAAACTGAAAGCTGCAGACTTGACTTATTTCTCTTGTATATTTGTTAAGCTACTTTAATTTGTTGCGAAGAAGTTGTGAGAATTAAATATTTTTGTTTCGTTATTTTTTTCGTGTTACTTTAGGATGGAGTTATAAAAAGACTTGAAGTTTTTTTTTCATTTTTATCGCTAAATTATCTATACGTGTTATATAGCTAGAAGTTAGTTTGTAATGGTTTAAGTTGAGTTGATAATAAAAATTAAAACTTATTACTAATATATTTTCTCTAATTATTCTCTAACCTTATTTATGGCCCACAGACAGCTAGTTTAAATGCATAAGTGGTTAAGAAGTTAATGTTATTGCAATGTATGGATTGTATAAGTTGTATATATATCTATCTAGGTAATAATAAAATAATAATAAATGCATAAAAATTGCTCCATCTACAAATGTGAAACACATTTTGTAGATTGTATTATCTTACGTGAGTATATTGTTTTTCGAATTTTTCTTCTTTACCCGTTCTGTAACATCTTGCTTCATTGCTGCACATTTCTTAGCTGGGTAATTTAGCACTGAAATTCTTTTGCTGTAATGTCTACAAGATCCTTCATAAGTCCCTCTAAATTGTTGATTTCTTGGTTCAGTTCTTCAGTGCTGTAGCATTTTTGCAGTTGAGGGGATGACGGCTCCTCCGTGGTGGAAGATGATTGTACAAAATAATTATGTACAGGGTTCGGTGGTGCGTTCTGAATTTTCACGGGATTTGAAGAGCGTGAATCGGTGACGTGAGGGGCTGTGTGTTTAAACAAATACAGAGAAGATAAATACATGTGGGGGTATTTTGAATTTTCCTTCGAGTGTCTGAGCAGACTGAAATAAACTTACTTGACTTATTTGTGACTACACCAACCCCTGGCGGAAAACTGATAACGGGTGGAGGCACACCAAAGCTTTTTAAATTGCCGGATGCATTGGCCCCACTTCGGCGTGTGAGAGTAGAGAGATTATTTGTAGACTGAGCAGTTCCATAATCAGAAGTAGCACTAAATTCACAAGAAAATAGTTTATTGGCCTTTTCTACAACATGACTAAGCATTAGTTTCAGGTCAAAAGGTTACCTGTATTGCCCTCCATGATTATGAGTGAGATTATGCTGACTTGATGCATTGCTACTGAGAGACAATGGGACAGTTACGCTACTGCAACTGCCACTATGTTTGTTTTTGTTATTTATTCGTCTTAGTGTGGACGATCCTCCAGTCTCGAGCTCATCATCGTCTGTGGTGACAACTGGAATAGGAGCAATATTGCCTTGTTGCATTTGAAAGTGTATTATACGTACATTTCCAATAGCCTGAGAAATATCAGTTATTTTGGTTGTTCTACCTCGTCTACTAGCACGAAGGGCTCTTTTATCCAGAGAGTGTGTGGTCCTATGGTCATCAATTAAGTCAAATTCATTGGAAGAACTCGATAGTAATGTCTGATGTTGTTGCATTTGCTTTAGCTCCATTTGATCGTGATGAATCCACAAATCGGGAGGATTAAGCTTTCCTGATGCTGTCATTTTCATCATTTCTGGATCAGTTTTTCTTAAAAAAAGAGGACGAGTTTTTTTTTTCATCTAATCCTTCAATAGCATAAAAATTCCATCAGACATATTATTTTTCTCCAACTTACTTCATCTTCTTGTCTTTTTTCATTCCCATTGCATTATGCTCCAAATCCCTTGCCTTTCTCTTGTAATAAATGCAAAGAGCAACGCTTGCCAATGCAAATAGGACAGAAAGTCCAATAAGAACGTAGAGAATAAATTGATTAGGCCTCTGTATTGATGATGGACCATTCCCATGATTATTATTACTGTTTGCAATATTATAGTGCGTTAGTGCTTTTGGTGTGGTCACACTTTTTATTTCGGTTGTCTGTCCCAGTCCACTCCTTCTCCATTTCCCACTCATTCTAAAATAGTACGTAGTATCCGGCGTTAATCCGGTAATTTTGTGGGTAAGCACATCGTCCGGTACACTTTCCTCAACCCATTCCTTTAATGTGGTCGTATAATAAATTATATAGCTCTGAAGAGTATCTTCTGTGGGTAAGCTCGCATCGTGTTGGTGTGAGATCGTTGATGGGGGTGGCTGCCAATTTAATACTACGCTGGATTGTCCAACTTGTGAGCTGGAAGAAAACAAGGGAAAAAAAGAGAAAGCTATTTTATCGCTTGTCTAGCTAATTAATTAGGCATTTCCACGAACATAAAAAATGCCCATTTCACTTTTTACTACAAGCGTCCCTATTTCCGTTTCCACAAGTTCATTCACATTCCCACTGGACTAGTCTTCTTGACACATATTTTATTGTCTCGTTTATCCTAAACTTACTCGGTAAAGCCTACCAAAGTCAAGTCAGCAGGCATTGGTCGTGAATTGGCTGTAGTATTTCCAGCCACTAAGCTCCACTGTGAACGTTTATGTCCAGCTACCACGCTCACGCTAAACTGTAGGAAACAAAAAACACAACGCATGTTGCTAAAATATACACTACATGCATGTACTTTTCGCATGGACAAAGATATTTGTAAAAAAATAAAGATATAGGGAAAAAATGAAAAAAAAACCTCGTATGTTGTTCCTGGTCGAAGGTTCTCAACCAAATGACTTGTTTCCGTTGTATTGATGTAAGAGTATTTGTCCGAGTCAACAGGCATGTACCTGACAACGTATATAATTTTGCCAATTGCCTCTTTCCGCACATAGCCTCCGTTATCAGTCCAATAAAGAATGATTGACGTAGGAGACAGAGTGATTGCACGGAGTCCTACAGGTGGAGGGAGAAAGTTTGTTAGCTCGTCGGAAAAGTCGTCCTCGTCCTCTTCTAATGTCCGCACATTTTCATAAATAGGAATTCCATCTCCCACACGGTTATAAGCACGTAGAGAAATAACGTATTCGGAATTGGGTCGTAAATTTTCAATCTTGAAAGAGCGACGACGGGAGTCTACCAATTTGGTGTGAACGTCTGGAATCCCTTTGCCCCAGCCTGTAGGGATTTTTGGAATGAAACAAAGTTAGTAGGGTAATAAAAATGATTTGTAGTTTTGAATTTTGTTTATTTTTGGATCAGAGAGATAGAGTATACCAGTCGGTAAAGTCATTAGAGAATGTAATATGTATTACCTACCTATAGTATATCCTCTAACTAGAATATCATTGCCATCCCGCGATCTAGCTGGTGTCCAAGTAATTGTAATGGAGTTTACTCCAGGACGGGCTTGCATTCCTTCCGGTCTATCGGGAACTTGGCCCTCGTCCAAATCCTTTGCAAAAGTTAATGCATTTGTCCACTCTGTAAAAGGACCAGTGCCATTTACATTCATTGCCGCTATTCGGATTTGGTACTCGGTCGATTTCTCAAGATCTGGAATGATTAGTGTCAACGTGTTGGCGTCTGTTGTAACCGTTTCCGCTCGTTTTTTCCCTTTAGGTTTGTACTTGATTTTGTAGCCTGTGATTTGTCCATTTTGGAATTCTGGGGGTGGCGGAAGCCAAGAAAGTCTTAGGGACTGGAGAAAATTTAAAAAAAGACAACAAACAGTTATTATAAGCGCAAAATTTGGGTCACCCACTTTCTCCGTTTATGTGAAATTTGTGGAAAAAATTGAATTAAAATGTATATATTTTGAGATTATACCGATGCAGAGTTGGGTTCAACTGTAAAATTATGCGGAGTATCTGCAGGAATATCAGAGAGCGTGCGAACACTCAGGGATTCCTCTGGTCCAGGCCCATTCTGCTCATAAAGTGGAAAATGTGTATAATATTACATGGATGCTTTTACGACATGCCAAAATTAGCATATTATTGAATCTGAACACTTACCCGACTCACAGCGTGCACCTTAATCCTGTACATGGTAAAGGGCTTTAAACTGTCAATTTCAGCTTGTGGAATATTAACGGTGAGAGTTTCTCCTCTACCGTCGTCATTGCCAAATATGCCGCCATTGACTTCCTGATAAAATATTACCCATCTTTGCACAGAGTCACTAGTCGTGGACCATCTCAAATGCACCAAACTGCTAGAAAGAGGTACAGCCGCTAGATCCTCAATGATAATTGGATCCTCTCCAACAGTTCTCACAGTGATTTCATTGGAGTGAACACCTGGCCCGGTGGGACCATACGCTTGCACACGGAATATGTAAGTAGTGTTTGGCTGAAGTCTATCTATTGTGGTTTCTGTTGGAGGAACTGGATTCTTTGCTGATTTTGTCAGATTCACAGTTCGTTCACGCGGCGAGTCCGGAAGTTTCTTGTAATAAATAGTGTAGCCGAGAACTGGCAAAGATTCCATTTGCTGTGGTGGCGGGCTCCATTTCAAAGATATGCTGTCTGAGGTTGCAGATGTTGACGAAAAATTTGCTGGTGGACCTAGTTGGGTAGGTGGCTTTTCCTGACCTGGACGAAGTACTTTTAAATGCATCGTTTGTTGCGCTGTACCCCCTCCATTGGTTCCAAAGCACTGGTAGTATCCAGTGTCGGAGGAAACCAGGCCAAGAATCCGCAATCGCGTAGAGCCAGGTGGATGCTGCAAAAAATATGATAATAATATGATGATTTTCTTGCAATAATATTCTACAACAGTATCGACATTACTTCCATACATTATTTCATCATATATTATAAGCTATATATGGATGTTTGTATGCACCTGAAAATAATCGCCGTGTAAAATTGGAGCTCCATTTTTCAACCACTGTAGCTGCGGAGTAGGAGTTCCAGTCACTCCACATGTTAGCTCCACATCATCCTTTTCATATGCATAATAATTTACAATCTGATCTGATATCTTTTGAGGTGGAATGACTACGTCAATGGTGGCTTGTACATCTATGGAATCTTCTCTATTTTCAGCACGACACAAGTATGTTCCCTTATCCTCTGGTGTGATTGATCGAATTAATAAATTTGCTTCACCAACAATGGAAAAATGGCCATCATTGTCACTGCAAAGGGTTAGATATATAGATTATTCATGAAGGAAATGGACTGCGACTGTGGAAAAACTTTTTTAAATACCTAAAATCAAGGGCTCCGCCTTCCTTCAACCACATAATTCTTGGTTGCTTGGGATGTGCAACCGCAGAGCACTCTAGCACGATATCAGTTCCAGCAAGTACTGTACGTGATTTTGGAACAGCAGTGAAAATTGGTGGTGCGGAATCTTTTTCGGCTGTAATAAACATTTTAATAGCTTTAGTTGCTTGCTACTCATAACTGACCAGTGTGGTTCTTCAAAGAGTCTTACAATTAGCAATCACGTAGAGTTTGCCACTTCGGCTAAAGCCAGTTCCACCATCCACCTGACACTTGTATGCCCCCGAATCCATTTCCATCACATTCTTAATTTCTAGCGAGCCCGAAGGCAAAATGGTCATTCTACTATTATCAATACTGAGCTGAGCATCATTCTTATACCACGTTGGTGGCTTTACATCATCATCACTCTTGTCCATCAAACACGCAAATCTAGCCGTTTGTCCAAGGGTTGACGTCAAGTCCTCAGGATGTTCGAGAAATGTTGGGGGTCCGAGTAGTCTTACTCTCGCAGGGCGAGATAATACCACCAGTGAAGCACCGTCAGTATCCAGAGACACAGCTTCACACTGGTAGTAATTTTCTAAAATGCTGTTACCACTACCCACTGGACTTGTTAGGGACACTGCCAGCGTAGACTGATTCCCTTGACTGGCGGTTATTTTAATACCTTGCCTAAATAATGACGATAATGCAACAAAAAGAAACGTCCTCATGAGTGGCAATGTGCAAAAATCAAACAAAACCAAGGCTTGATTAAAAATGTATGCATAATAATAATATTAAATTATGCTCACGTGGAGTGGTTTAACCTGACACCATCTTTTTTCCAGCTTATTGACACCTCTCTGCCCCGATCACCACTGTCCACAGCACAATTCAGCTTTAGCTCCCCATCCGCTCTTAAACGTAACGTGGAGTCTGCAGGCTCCGTAACAAATCTCACAGCTTGTACAGAATACAACGATGAGGATGAAAACAACCAAATACTTAATAGGAATACTATATAATTCCTCACGACACCTGTAAAAAACCACAAGTATTTTTACTTTCACCGTACCCAATTGACGTACTTTCTCTTGATAAGCACAAATGGTCAACACTAAAGTGAAAGTAGTAGTTCTTTTTCAACATACTTGAACGTCTACTACCACTGCCATGCTCCATTATCGCTGTGCAAAACCTCTTCTTCCTCCAGAGTGTCACCATCCTTGCAATTAACTATCTCGGTCCGTGCGCGTGTACAAAACAATTTCCTATGGATTTTCCCGTTTTTTTCAGTCGTTGATGAAATACCTTTCTGCAAAATCTCTTCCGTGATGCTGTCCTTAAAAATAATTTTTCTAGCCTATGTAACTGGATGACTCCATTCTTCCTCCTTTTCTCTATCCTCCTTCCACTGCAGCTGCTGAAGCGCTACTAAAATATTTTTGGTCGCTGGTACAACATACACTGACGGTTAAGATCAGATCTGATCTCCTCCTCCTCCTCCAGTTTTACAACCGAAACAGCAACAGCAGCGTATTGCAAAATGCAAACTAGCCAGCAAGCCAAGGAATGACGACGAGAACAAGAGAGCAACAACGGTGATGACGATGATGATGTGAGGTAGAAGAGGAAGACTCACAGACTTTGTTGTTATTTCTCTCTTTTAAATATAACAAATCTCCTTAAACATCTCCATTTTCTCCCCCTTCTTTGAAAATTTTCGTATTTTATTCACTTTTCTACATTTTTTTCACTTATTTTTACAACTATTTTAAAGTCACCCTACTACTACTTAATGTTCTAAACTATTATTATTATTCTTAACACATTAAACATTTTCAGAGTTAGCATTTTTTTTCACTACACAAAATACCCCAAATCTAACTAAACACTTCAATCAAAAGAACAAGGACATCATAATAAAAAAAAATCTCTCCAGTGATGATCAGATTTCATTCTCTCTTTTTAGTCGTCCTCACTTACAGTTTACAAATGGATGCATTTTTTACAAGAAAAGGAAACACTCCATTCCTATTCTCCTTTTTTTATTTCTCAAGAAGTGGAATTATATAATACGCAGGAGAGGTTAAGTCTCCAGGGATCTTCACCCTACTTGTATTTTTTTTATTGTGTGTGGTTTAGTTTGGTTTAACTTGTGCTTCCAAAAAACACCACCATCACCATCCACTCACTATTGCATATTTTTATTGTATACAACTACATCACTTTTATATGCATACGCACACTATAAAGTGATCTCACATTTTGAAGAAAGACAAGGCAAGAGTTTATCTCTGTATAAATAAAAAACGACCAAACTATAAAAAATATTTTTTCCCTTCTTCGGGTACTAGTCCTTATTTTTCTCCCTTGTCTCGTCTCTCACCTTCTTCTTACTTGTTTTTCTAATGCTAGTAGTAGTGCTGCTGCTGTCTCCTGCATTATTATCTGCATATCCCTATATCTGTGTGTATCTGTGTGTATGAAGAAGTGGATAGAAAAAGATACACATTTACACACAATTTATTATTATTGTTTGGTGATGATGATAACAATGTACGTGTGTGTGCCTGCGTGCAGTTACACTTAAAACTTGCTCTAAACAATGGGGTGCCTTTTTTGCTGGCTTGTTGTTGTTACCAGTAGTAGTAGTAGTAGTAGTGCTAGAAGTAGTAATGGATTTCCTTTTCAGCAGCATTCACTGTGAGAAGAAAAACAGATCGGTAAAAAATATATATATTACGCTTTTAACCGCATACTTTGCAGGGCAGGCAGGCAGGCAAGCATGTAATATACCTAAATATAGGTACCTCTCCTTAAGTAGTAATATAAGTGGGAGAAAAGCATTATCGTTATAGGCAAGCAACCAGGCCAGGCATAATAAGCTATTAAAACATTTTTTTTCCCCGAGTAAGTTTAACTAAGTGTAATGTTCAGTAGGTAAATGTATGTACATGGAAAAATCCACATTTGTGTATCTCTTTTTACTGCTGCTGCTGTTTATTCTTTTTTGCTTGGGTGCCTACAGCATTGCCTTGCAGTCTGGTTTCTTGTTGTGTTGTTAACCATACATTTGATTTTTATGATTAGGTTTTGCTATATTTTTTGTGGCTTCTTTTAACTTTATTTCATATAGCCCTTACTTACAGGCTATAAGGTAATATCATACCAATATTACCCAGTGTCTTTCATCACTGAGTGTGTGTGTGTTGTATTTTTTCCTGACTTACTTACCCATTTGGTTTCATACAGAGATTCTCCCTTGTTACTGTATAGTAAAAGTAATAGCCATGTTATTTTAATAATAATCTCTTTCCATCATATCATCCATAATGCATAACTTATATAAGCAATAAGGCAAGCACAATTCCATGATATTCAGAGGAACAACAAAACCTTTCTCTTCTCTGATATAATAATAATCGCCGTAATACAGTAATAATAACAAGCAAGTCAAGCAGAGAATATCCATTTAACGTTATTGCTGTTACAATTTTACTGCTGCTGCTACCTCCACTACTCACTCCGCACTCCACTGTTTTTTATTACAGAGTATAAGGTTGCATTTAGAAAGACCAGTAGCCTTGCTAGCAAAAAAAAAGTAACACTAGTTTACTCCTTTTCATTCAACAACTACCTTGGTAGTAATAATGATATGTTTTTGTGATCACAACGTCTCTCTTTTCAATGCTTCTCGCTCACTCTTGCTCGTGGCAAGCAAGCGATACCTTTTACTTTACTTAAATGCCCTGCTTACTTACCTTTCTCGTGTGCTGAAAAACCACATCAGTCCTGTTTTCTGCTTAAACTACATAAAAAGGATAATAAAAAGCCTTCAGTAGATAGATAAGTGTTGTTGTGTTGAGTGGCATCCGACTGCAAGGCATCGTCTTTAGTTCAGTTCAGTTTCAGTGGTACAACAATGCAATTCAACTAGACTGAATGACTGCCTGCTTGCTTGGTGTTTAACTCGGCTACTTACTATTTCTTTTTACAATAACAGCATGTCTTAAAATATTTACGTGTAAGAGAATACGCTTATATGTATCCACTACATTTATCCATGTACCAAAACTGTGGATAGGCTTATGGATAAAAAAAATCCAAGACTTGTAGTAGTAGTAGTATATTAACTTTCCTCATTCTCTTCTTCGTTTTCCTCTGATCATCACCTCTCTTGAAAAAGGGCATGCTTACTCTTCATATTGCTATTCTCTCAAGTCATGTCACAAGTAAATTGTCTGTTGGATGAGCAAGACTAAAAAGTAAGTAGCGCATTAGAAAAAGGGTATGTTATTATTAGGCATGTTCAAGTGTGTTTGTCAGGAAGGAAAGAGGCGCACACCACACCAAACCCGTGGCAGACTCGAATGTAGACTGAACCCAGTGAAAATGTCTTGTCTGGAAATGCTTGCTTTACTTTTTGCTTTTTTGCAGTGTTTCTCATCATCAACATCGTCGTCATCAATGTTTCTAGACTTCCAATTTAGAAAAGACACTGACGACGGAAAAAAAGAGAGGAAATGGAAACTCAACCAAAATACATAATGCATAAATTCCTGTTCTTTTAGTATGATATTTGGTATGTGGTGTGTCACGTCTTGCCATGCCTTTTTTTTAGTGTGGGTATGCATGCTACCAAGAAAACATAAAAAAGCAGAATGAGAAAAAAAAGTTTTCTTTTTTGACGTAAAGAAAAAGTGACATGACATGAGAAGAGTAGAAAATGCCTTTTTGTATTATATGCCCTTTCATCAGCCGAGAAACTGCTGGTTGGTTAGTGGGTGTTTTGCCTCTTCCGTGAAACGACGATGACTGATAAAAAAAAGAAGTTATTTGTTTGGGAGAGAAAAAAAGAAAGAAAGTAACGAGAAGAGACGCAAAAGCAAACCCTGTTCGTTTACGATTCGGGTCTTATTATTATTTTCTTTGCTTTTTTTTCTTTCGCCATTCTTCTTTTCTTGGAGATTTTTCATGTTGATGATGATGGTGAATTGAATGACGATCGTCATTGTAAATTCTCAGCACGTCTTTTACTTCCCATTATAGCACACTGCTACACCAAGAAACTTTCTTAGAAACTGACTGACTGACTTGCTCTTACGAAAGAGAGAGGCGCACGTTTATTTGCTTCCGTTCCTTTCTTGTGAGGAATTCTCTTGTGCAACTGTTAGAAAAGGGAGTTGGTTACTACAACACGTCCTTTCTTTGAAACTATTTTTACATCCCACACGTGTAATTTTAAAGTATTACAAAATCATTTTTCTTTTATAAAATCTGTGAAACTTTCCGAGTTTTTTTACAACGGAAGTCGTAAATATAGCATGTTCAATAGTGACTCTGTTTTGGGGAAAGAAGAGAATATCATGCAATAGATTTTTCACATGAAATGATGGAGAATGATGAAGAGAGTCTTTAAGAAAAGAAAGAAAGATAGAGAGAAATGTCGCTTGTCATGAAGATGATTAGAATGATGAACACTTTCCTTTCTTTATCACCGTCAAGCTTTATGTTTTCCCCTTGTTCTTGAGAAAGGAGGACATTTCTCACATCTGCCGCTGCAGTGAATGGATCCGCTTTTTCTTACACATAAAAATTTGAATAAACTTATTATCATCATGTGTCCCTGTCGGCATGTGTTCCTTTTCATTTTGATGATAATAGAGTGAGTAATATTCATTTGATAGAAACAAGTGCGTTCACTCAACTAACCAATCGTGTTTTATCTTTTGGAGTAAAGAAAATACATAATGACAGTGACGGGGAACTAAAATGAATGGCTTTATTTTGTCAATATTGATTTTGTTATGAGATGGGGATTCATTTGGTAAAAAAAGTATAAAAAAAGGTTTGTTTGCAGTTTACACAAGGAAGCAGTAGTAGATTGTTTTTATTTCATATAGTCTGTCTTCTGTCTTCTCTGTTTTGTAAAATGTTTAGCAATTTTACATGGCATGACTGCATATAACTTGGCATGTTGGCAAAAGAAGTTTCAAATGTAGTAGTTGTTTGAGATGCATCAAGAATGGTGATTACACAAATAGAGAAAAAATACACTATTTCTAATCCTTGAGATTGTATAGAGAAACAAGTTACACATCTAAAAATGAGTATGCATGTTCTACCTAAAAATGCTACTATATAATAACGATGCGATGTTGCAGTTGTGACCAACTCGCTTTTAACGAATTTGTAAGGATGCATTTAATTAACTATTTGCATTGTTAAGCAAATTTCACTTGCATTTTTGTTCAGTTTTATGAACAGAAAAGTATGAAAATCGAGTTGACGATGACGATGGTGGATCATTAGCGGTAATTAGAGCTCTCTTTTATCTACCTTTTTTATGAAATCTGCTCAACATGATGATCTCTGAGGTGGTCTCTGATGTCTGTTCCTTTGGTTTGCCAACTTTATCTATATTATTATCACTGTCTTTTTAGCAAAGAGGAGGACACGAGTCAAATTCGTGCAACGTAGGTAATAGACGTATGGAAAGTGCTTACGTAAAAAAGAAAACAACAAACAAATTATGTCATATGCGATGCCATTTTATAATCTTGTGCTTATCTGGATTAAACTGATTAACTACAAGGTATATAATAATGAGTCATTCATCCATAAGCATGTATTTATTTAATTTAAATAGGGGCATATAAAGATAGATATAAATGAAAGTTGCTACCAAAAAAAACTTTCCACCTACTCATTTATGTTTTTTGCATAGGTATATTTGACCCAAAACCTTTAGTATATACAATTATCATATGTAAAAATAATCAAAAAGTCATTATTTTGCTAGGAAAACCTCGCATATTATCAGTATCCGTGTTTGAACTGTACTGAAGTATAATAATTTAACCACAACGGTATTATCAGAGCGTTGAGGAAAAGAAAATCCCTGAAGAATTTTAACTAATTTATGTCCATGTGTCTGCTCAGTCTGCGGTTAAGTTTGCATTCTAACATTTCAAACTCAGACAGCTGTGCTGTGTGGTCGAGGCACTATGATTTTATGGGCTCGTATGTACAATTAAGTTTAATTTAATAGCAGCTAATTATCACTTTACTTGCCTTTTAATGTAAATTTCTGCTTGCTCTAAATAAATTTTGTTTGGTGTGGTGTGGCGTGGTGTACTGCTCTCCTTTTTGGTTTTTCATAAATGTGTACTTTGTATTGAACTACTACTGCTACATTTACTATAGGAAAGAACCAACGTCACCATCCATCTGAGGTTGATCTTCCACATCCATTATCCTCATTATTTTTTTTTGTTATCATTTATGCACATTATATCCGTATCTTTCCATAAGTTACACACAGTTTGTTTGCTATTATGCATGTAACACATAAGAGTAAAACAGTCCATTTTAGTTTCCATTTAATTGAATGCGCTGCTAATAGAACATGATACGGACAGAGTAAAATAAGTAACCTCGTCTGGTTCTTTTCATGTAAAAACCAACTTGCATCCATCCAAACGGTGGTGGCAGTTCACTAACTACATATTATGCAAGTTGCCACTTATGTATGTCCACGTCAATATATTGCAGTCGGGTTTCTGTTGTGATTGTAATTGTGTTAGTCTGACTGATAGACTGACTGAAACAAAGAGTAATGCACAACAGCACGGGTTACCTAGAGAGAGAGAGAGGTAAGGAAAGGGGTTGAGTGGAATGAATATGCCGTGTCAGATTGAAAAGGAAAAGACGGACAAGCGACTATATATTTTATATCCTTCCAATCAGTTCGAAAGGAATTATATGTATACGTACCGTACAATTGCATCGTGCATCCATTATAGTGTTTCTTTACGGGCAAACGGAAATATTTTCGCTACTATCAGCCACACTTTTTAAAATGTATGGACAA
The DNA here is from genome assembly GCA_027743805.1 of Lepidocyrtoides sp. E14. NCBI lineage: Eukaryota > Metazoa > Arthropoda > Collembola > Entomobryomorpha > Entomobryidae > Lepidocyrtoides > Lepidocyrtoides sp. E14. Next base: position 16,694 of record JAHZMZ010000471.1, read on the forward strand.
AATGAAGAAAAAGAAGAGAAGAAGCTAGAGAACGGTTGCATGAAATNTTGCCATTGAACAAGCGGCGGGTTATATTTTTTTGAATATCGTGCTGCAGAGCATTGTGTAGCTGAAAAACGTTCTGCATGGGCGAAGCAGTGCAGTACCACACCATGTTAACATTGCCATATAACATTCGTTTTTCGTACATCCGTACGACACTGCATGAAATGACAACACCAGCACCACACACGCCGTACCACCCCACAGCCAACACCGTTAAAAAACAAGTCTCTCCCATTATCGATGTGATTACATTATCTACAAACTGCCTGTGCTGCCGCTGTTACCTTTATTGCTTTTCGTGTCATATCCTACAAAGTGGTTTTAATATTCATAAAAATCATAAAAAATAACTACAACAAAACGCAACTACTCAATAACATTCCCGTCATCATCATCATAATCTATAATAATATCATGTACCGCAAAATATATTGTATCGTTTGTAGTCTTACTTACTTATACTACTACTTAGTAAAGTCGGTGTCGGTCTTTTCTCTCTTCTCTCTATTTTTTTCCTTTTAGACCCTGCCGTGCCGTGCGTCCGTTCGTGGTCGCGTTTAGATAATGGAATAAAAAAGTAAGACAAGGGCGTATTCCCTCTTCTCTCTCTCCCTCTCCGGCTGACTGAAGTGAATGAATGTACATATTGGGCTGTGTTTGCAATATACAACAAATGTACTACTCAATTGCACTTTGCTCTCCTCTTTCATAAATATAATGCCTATATATTTCCTATGATTTTTAATATTATCAAACGAAAGGATATACTAAAGTTGTGTAGTAGTTGTAGTAGTAGAGTCTTTCTCTCTTTCTGATCCCTTCTTTCATTCTCTCTATCTTGTATAAACTTTGTTGGCCTGCTATAAAAAAAGGATGGAAAGATGTCTGATTTACTAACTAATATTTAGTATATTCATGTAACATGTAGGAGGAATATTGTGCATGTTGATAATACCAGACCAAACCAGAGAGAGAGAAGAAGAAGAGAACAACATGTAGCAAAAAGTAAAAGTACCAAATACCAAACCAACCAACCAACCAACTGACTAGCTCTGTGTGTTTAGCAGCGTAGGAAAGAGGAAAAGGAACCCATACTACACTTTTGGAGGATATTAAGTATTTATGCATGTAAAAAATATGTATATGAATATGCTGCTCCAACTAACACACATTCAACATTACAGTATATTTATAACCTATATTCAATTGAACCATCCAATCCAGTCCAGTATATTGGTAAAAAAAAGTGTTAAACATGTAGGCAGACAGGCAGAGTAAGTAGAAAAACTCGTCTATTTAAGTGTAGTATGATGTGATCGCTAACATCATCATGAGAAAAATGATGTGTAAGTAGAAGTGTACGAGAGAGAGAGAGAATCATGGATCCTTTTTTAGGCTTTTGGCATGATGCATGCTTGTATATATTTCATAATAACAATAAGTAGTAGAAACACAGTACAATGGTGAACGGTGGTGTTGTGGTGGTTGAATGATGGTGAGTTCTCTGAGTCCTGCGAGTATACTAGAAAAATACACGGAAAAAGAGAGACAGAGACAGAAAAGAGTAAGAGAATAAAAGAGAAGGAAAAAGGCATTAGGAAAAGGAGAGAAAAAGTTTCCACTTACATTATCATCATCATGATAGTTTCATAAGATATAATATATTTTTTTGTGTGTGAAATAAGGTAGGAGTGAGCAGAAAGTGGATATATTATAAGTGCATTGGAAAGATGATGTAGCAAACAGAGAAAGAGAGAGGCCGACAAGCAGAAACAGGGAGAGCGAGAGAGAGAGAGAGAGAGACACTCACGCATAGATAGATAGTAGGTAAGGTAGGTAAGGCAAAATCTACTTACTTTACTTGCACGAGATAAAAGATTCAAAAAGGGAGTAAATCAGATCAGACCAGGCAAACAAATAAAGAAAATAAAGAAAGAGAGTATAAATAAAAATATATTTTGCTATCTTACTACTTAAACTCTTCTTACTCAACTTATCTACAAGTTTTTTGGTAGTTTAGTAGCATTATAATAAAATAATATTATGGTGTGGTGTTCAGTAAAAAGATAGGGATTTTTTTTACTATATGAAAACCGAGTTAAATTCTCTAGCGATAAATTAGCAATTTCGTCAAGTAAAAAGGCACTAAATGTTCTCTAGTGTATTCTATACGATAACATAATCATCATTATCAAAGTGAAATATCATCAGATATATTATTGTATACAGTACACACACATATCCCAATTTTTAAGGAGTAGCACACATAGACATAGTCATCAGAGTCATCATCATCACATTTGCATCAAATGTGAGACCAGAGAGAAAAGGAGGAGGAGGAGGAGGATAAACAGTGGAGCAACAGTATAGTACTAGGAATAATAATAAAAAAATATTCTAATAGGACGTCGACATTCCCTTCCATTGGAAGTTGTATTCCAGTTCAGTCAGTCAGTCACGTCACTTTAGGATGATGTTGTCGATAATATTATGTAGTTGCTGATGATGATCGTGATGATGATGATGACGATCATGGCCTGGTGGACTTGCCTGTCGCGTTTTCTGTCACACGAAGAATAGGAGCACAACACACACGAAATCAGAGAGAGAGAGAAAAAAAGAGATCACCATCGTCATCTCATCATCAAAATCATCATTATCACAGTTATTTTCCTGTTGTTGATCTTTACTGAATTGCTTTGCTGCAATTACTTCTAATGCCACTTCTGTTGTGGTTTTAAAAAATTTGCTGCTTGCTGCCCTAACACGTACGGTAGTGGCATGGATGTCGGTGAATGTGAAATTTGTGTTTGTGTGTGAGAGAGAGAGAGAATAAAAGTGACTGATATGCAGAGTTGATCGTGATGATCTTCATTGCTATTAAGATCATCAAGAGAGAATGATAAAAAAAATGTAAAATATCTCTCTCTCGTTGTGTAGTAGTGGAATAAAAATGTGCACAAGTAGTGGTAGTACAACTACATGAGCAGAGAATTGGATTGAGTCACAGAAACACACAACAACCACCACATTATCATCGTTGGATGTCGCTTCAAAAAATATCAAGTAAATAGATAATAATAGTTATAATAAAAGCAGTTATCTATATAATACATTATTTTAATATTTATAATACACGCATACCTACATGTATCTCTGCATAGTTTAAATATCATTTAGTGTGCTCTCTTCACACGATAACATCTGCGAAAAATGTGTACATACCTAAGCAATTATGTTTGCTATAATAATAATATCGCCATTTTATGCGTTAACAAACTACGAAACCAAACCACGTTGTTGTTTTGTTACTTCTTATCTTGCATTCACTTGATAGCTACTGTGCCTCTCTGTAACTGTGTGCATTGCTGTACGCATTTTTTGTTATTATCTGAAATCGCAGTTCTTTATGTTGTACCTTTCAACTGAATAATTAAATTGGCAAATCTTTAATTTTTAAAAGTGAGGTATTGCCATATAATATATAAGAATGCCTATAAGAATTTTTAGGCGCTTCAGTATAGGAATTGGAATGTGCAGATAAGGTAGTAGTACAAAAAAGATTTGTAGTGTTAGATGTGCATGTTCAACCGCAAGCATAATTGGTTTGTTTGCAGAGAGAATGTCGAAATTGAAACACCTTTCCATTTCATTTTTATTGAGCCATGCAATGTTTAAACTTAAAAGTAGAGGGGTATACTCATAAAAGCACATGTGTTGGTGAATAAAAATCATGCAAGTGATATCATGATACGATACGGACCTCATTATAACATACACTTAACTACCTATATTTTTACGTAAATACATGTTGTTATTATTATAATATCAAAAGGGGATTTTAAAGTCAAATCAAGTGAAAGGATATGCCTACGTGAATCTTAAAAGTTGAATGAAGAGCAAAGATGCATACTAAAAATTTTAAATTACACATGCATCATAGCAGGAGCAGCATCATGAAGATTTGCTTCTTTGGAAAGTAGTTTTTTTTTCTCTCTATGAGTAGCATGAATACTAGGAAAATATCAAATTGCATTTTTATCTAGACATAGAAAAACTATTCACTACAAACTACAATAAGTTTGTATTGTAAAGTATTTTAGTTCATCATCTTCTCAGTAGCGTTTTAATATTTTACACACGCATATGGTAAGTTACCTAAGTCAATAGCATTATAGTAGTTACGTATTATAATAGCAAGTTTTTATAGCTATCCATATCCATTCTGCACTTTCAATAACTACACATAACTCAATTGCCAAACATTTGCAACTGCACTTGTGTGACTTTGAATTAAGGTGGTCTAACTCTCAGTGACGACAATTGCGATTCTTGTTGTGTGGTGGTGAACATTAAAAGAGGTAACCAGCAAAAAGGATGTACTATAATACTAGTTCTCTTGTCTCTAGTAGTAGTTGCTGTCGACGTGCCGCACGCTACTACGGTAAAACTTTTTAGTCATCCTCTGATTCATCGCCATCATATTTTAATGACTTTTTAAAACATAAGTAAGTATTGTACAACAAAGTTGGCTAGAAATAAGAAAAACGCGAGTTAGTAGGAGTAGAGGGTTAGTAGAGGAAAGAGCATGATAAAAAATACTTTCTGTGTGTAAAAGCAAGTGTACTGCTTTAGTTTGTATGCTGTGCAGTTTGTGTGAAGAAGGCTAAAAAACGGAGAGGAGGAGGAGTGGAGGAAGCACCTACAGAAAAATAATGTAAAATAAAATATTATATGGTAGGTATGCAGATTGCAGCTCAGCAAAACTGTAGTTTAAAAGTAACAAGTTGTTGCTACTGCTTGGCTACAAGTATCACAAAGTCAAAGTGTTATTTCATGACTAGTATAGCACTGCTACTGCTTCAGCAGTGACCACTATTATTACATACCAAGTAATTGGTGACCCTCATCTGTCAATACAGTTTGGCTTGTGTGAATGAAAACTAGCTGTGTACATATATGCATATAGATAAGTACTTGCAATGCAAATAAATTTGCAAAAAAACTACCAGTGTGAACATTTAGTGTCTGTTGCATTGAAGCAATTCTAAGAAACAATAGCGCACCAACCACATCGAACTCTGCCATTCGATTCATTACGGCAATGCAATGAGAAGAGATACCGTCTTTCTGCAGCAAGTTAATTCAAAATGTGCGAACAGTTAGTTAATATTGAAGTCAAAGAATATTATGCATAGCAAAATATATATATATTCGTGTGTGGGTGCATAGTGCATAGTCCGCAAGTGAAGGAACACGACACGCAAGTTGGTGGTGGGGTTTGTAGGTGCTTTTGCTGGTTAGGCTCTAACTCTGACGCTGCGCTGATGATGAGAATGAGAATAATTTAATGTATGGTAACGTTAGTCAATAGAAGAATGAAATGAAGGAGAATGAATAAAAAAAGAAAAGCATTAGTTGACTGATGAGAATAACGAAGAAGGAAAGGAAAGGGGTAACCAGTCATCATCACATTAATGATCATGATTGAATCGCCACCACCACTACCATCATATCTGCACTCTGCGCACTCTCCTTTGCTATCTTTCTTTTTAAAGAATCTTGAATCTCAACCATATATATCCTCCAAGAAGGTCTGTTGACTTGTTGTGGCACTGTGGCACACTATGATTTTGTTTGATGAAGAGTGTCGACTAAAAAGTTTTGTGCAAAAAGGTGTACGAGAAGAGTACGAAACGAAAGGAAGAGGAACAGAGTCCATAACTGTGTGTATGATTATCATTATTACATTTATCAGCTATTATCATTATCATCAATATCGTCAGAAATCTACATGCATAATCATCATTAAGTTGGTTGGTTAGTTTAGAGAATTGAGAAGGAAGAAGAATAAAAAGCAAGAAAAGTACACACGGGAGCAGTACAGCGAGGTTGCATAGGCCAAAAAGCCAAGAGCATTTCTTAGGAAAATTGCTATATAATAAAAAATATTTTGTTACACTCTGAGAAGGCGGAGAATAATGGTCGGTTGTGTAAACTGACGCTACGTTATGCCCTGAATATTATAATTTTTTATTATAGCACTGCTCCATTCCACAGAAAAGTGAGAGATATGGATAGGCTTCAAAGTAACTTAACAAATTTAAATGCACTACAAACGGCTTAATAATGGGAGGCTGAAAAAAGACCTTGATCAAAGGGCATTGCAATAAAAAAATTAAAATTTGCTCGAAGAAGTATTATTGGAGAAAGACTAGACTCTAGCCTAGAGTTGTGTGGTCAAGTAAATAATAATTGTTGTTTAAGGCAGGTTAATTTTTAAAAAAAATTAAAATCTTGAGTTTAATTTTAATGAGGAGAATGAAAAGTGTTCCATTTTATTTTTAAACGGTTATTTTGTTTGTTTTGTATGCTACTACCGTCAATTTTCATGTTAACATTGCCTTGTTTTTGTTTGTGTACGTCCAAACAGGTGACAGGTGGTTTACGCTGTGCTAGCGGTGAAATGAGGACAAGGCTAGGCTGCTGTTGTTGTTTATGGATGATTTTCTAGTGCAATTCCTTTATTCAACTGCATACTACTCTACTACTGACTGATTGGCCATCTAATCTAAGTAACTACAAAATTATTAAGTGACCAGTTAACTATAATTTACTATCAGCTGTAATCAAAAAGACTGTTGGCGCAGGTAAAGCGCAACACGGGAATCTCCAGTTGTCAATCAGATCGGCAGTGATTTAAGAATGGTTCTGCTCATTTTGTGCAATATTTAAATTATTATCCTGTGTTTTGTGGTGAAGTCGTCGTATCAATTTTGTTTATTTGTTTCCCTTTCTACTACTGGTTGATGTTTAGAACTTTAATTAATGGGAAGTTGAGCGTACAATTGTTGACAATAATCATCAACAATATATAATATGTATTGTCGAGTCGATTAGTGTAGTGTTAATCTGCAACTAGTTTACATGCAGTTACTTACTGCTGCTACAACAGACATACTTTGGCTACCACTAAATTATTAGTGCGAGCACTACTAGAGCTAGAGAGTAGAATAGAAGTTTTGTAATACTCTTAAGGGTGGTAGAGTATAAATTGCTACAAAAAAGAAGAAAACTACAGGTACACGTGAGTTTGTTGTGTCAAGATAATAAATAGTGTAAGAAGAATTGTTCGAAAAATGGCAACTGCAAATGATGTCCATAGTTCGCGGGGTAGCAACAATGCTACTACCGTGGAATTGGTGACGGATGAAGAAGGAAATGTAATCAGTGGGGGAGGAAGTGGAGTAAAGTTTAAAGTGGGAGGAGCGACCTCTGGTAGACCATTACCGCCTCTCGAGGTAAAAGATCACATTTTTTAATGTATTTACTATATATGTAGATGTACTGAATGGTTGTGCATTGTACTGTCGGCATCATATTTCACGAGTTTATGACATTATCGTTGATTATTGTGTTTTATTGAAAAATGTAGATGCCTCAACCATCAGTAGGTGCTTCCAATACTGCCAGTCAAACACCAAAGACCCCGACACCAGGTCCTAGTGGGGCACCAGGGATAGCCAGGACAAAATCAGAAAGGGAGAAAAAGATTGGCCATAGGAGGGTTACACAGGGTGGAGATGTCACTTACAAAAAAATCCAATCCTCTCAAATCATGGGTTCTATCCAGTTGGGAATGCAGCATGCTATTGGTGGGTTAGCTTCCAAACCCGAGAGAGATCTTTTGATGCAGGTATCTACATTCTAAATGTCTGTCACTGAAGGTTTTATTTAAAAATTTATTTAAAAGTAAATATTTACATACTTTTTCTAGGACTTTATGACAGTGGAGCAGACTTACTTTCCTTCCGGTGGATCAAACCTAACCCCTGCTCATCATTTCTCTGACTTTCGGTTCAAAACATATGCCCCTATTGCATTTCGTTATTTTCGAGACTTGTTCGGAATACAACCTGACGACTTTCTGGTAAACTTGCATCACCAATTCAATAAAATGAACTACTAAATTAACGTTTTAGTAAAGTCATGTTTATAAATACACATTCCTGGTTCTTTTGATGGTAAGCAGACATCAGAACATCATATTGTGATCAATTATTACTTGCTCAGGTGGTTTACCTTGGGCTTTGAGTATTTTTGGCAGTGACGTAATCCAATTTTTTCACCATATAGGCAAACAAACAAGAGAGAGAAAAGTCTTCTCCAACGTACAAAGATTTAGACTTTGTAGAACATCATACTGAAGGGCTCTTGTTGGAAGCTGACACTTGCGCGGCCTTGATAAAAACACTGGAGCGAGATACAAGGGTGCTAGAAAGTTTTAAAATTATGGACTACTCACTACTCGTAGGTATTCACAATCTTGACATCGCTGCAAAGGAGAAACTTGTAAGCCCCAAAAGAAACTTTTATATGTGATATGGCTGTCATGATCGATTTTAATAATTTATATGTCATCAAATATGTAGGAAAAGAAAACTCGTAAGACTAACCTGAGTGTAGATTCAGATGGAGAGGATATTGAAGACGGTGGTAGTGCTGCTGGGCCTTCCGGCAGTGGCCTTTCTCGATCCCGGTCAATAAATAGGCAAAAGCTCGTCGCTCATTCAACAGCGTTAGAGAGCATTCAGGCTGAGAGTGAACCTATTGATACGGATGACGATGTACCGTAAGTTTTTAAAACACAGAACACAAACAATTTGCAACTTTTTTTGCGAGTTATATTTCTTATTATTATCGTATCAATAATGAACTAACTAAAACTAACCGATTTTAACTAACTGTATTTATTCTTCTTCTAAATTTGCTTCCATGTTTCTTTACCATTCCATTCCGAATGGGTTACTTTGGGTATTGAATAACTTCTGCTTCTTTATTAAACGCTTACCTTCTTCTTTACTACTACTACTACTACTACTACTTCGTACTACTACTGCATGATGAATACTGTTTAGTCGAGACATTATGCGCTTTTGGGTCGACAAGTTAGAAAGATTGAAGCGATTGAGCCAGCTAAAACCTGATCTAGATAATGTAGAAGAAATTTGGACGACGCACATGCAAGTGGTAACCTTAATAGGATGTCTATTTATTTTCCAAAGCTAACCCTGTCTTTTATGGAAATTTTTGATTGCAGGCCGGGCGGAATTCCAGCAAGGAACGCTAAAGGCGAGCGTCTCCTCCTCTTCCTTGGTGTGATTGATATTCTTCAAAGCTACAGACTTAGAAAGAAATTAGAACATACTTTTAAAGCTATTATACATGATGGGGTACGTAAATTTTTTTTAAAAAATATGCCATTTTATTAGCTAAAATGAGTTGTTAGAACCCATGCTATTTATTTCTCCAAATCTAGGATACTGTCTCTGTTCATCGTCCTGGCTTTTATGCAGAACGTTTTATGAACTTTTGTACAAAAAGTGTGTTTAAAAAGATTCCATCACGTAAGTTTCTCCTGTTTCTTTTTTTTGCACTCAAGTAATTACAAACTTATCAGTGATATCTGTTGTACAAATCATCAATCTGTACTTTAATCATAATAATAATGAACGTCTTTCTAATTTTCATGCCCTCTAATAATGTAAATGTATTAAAATTGTTTCTGTTTCCTTACTGCTGCTCTTCTGTAAACTGTTGACTGTATTGTAAAATACTTTTAAAATGTTTAAAAATTAAGTGGATTTACCAGAAATCAAAGGAAACCATCGTAAATTCCGTAACCTCGTCTCCACCTATATAGGTAGTGATTTGGAACAAAATCTATAAAAAACTTCACTAAACTAAAATCTGTAGCTTCGCTTCAGTTGGTTGTTCATTCTTCCGCACTTTTTAATTATTATGTATTTCTATCTGTTACTTTCTCTGTAATCTTTGTTCTATATTAATTTCGTTTAAAAAGCAACTGTGGTGTATATATAATATATACTCTGTTATATTTTTATACGTTATGTATCATATTTTAAAATGATATATTTTTAATTGTAAAAAGTTGCATTTTGGGGGTTCTTAGAACTTTTGCTAACATTAGTTTTTCTGCGTACAGCTCTGAAGCATTCGCCAAGCAAGAAGCGATCGGGAATCAGCGCTATTCTGGCATTGTCACCACCTGCTTCTTCTGCTCTTCCTCTAACTACTACCACTACTGCTACTACTACTCAGGTGCCAGTTCAACTGCAACAATCGCAGCAGCAATCCCAAGATGGGGAAAGGAAATCAACTCATATCGATAGTAGTACTAATCAAGATAGTAATACTGTGGATGTTAGCTCGGTTCTTGTGGGCGGTAATTTGCATTGCATTTGTTCTCTTGTCTATACTTTCCAAAAATCGTTATCAGTGTAATGTAATTTTCGTTGTGATCTGTGACCATGTTGAAGTATATAGTATCAATCTTTCCAATGTGATAATATGGTTATTAAGGGCCCTCACTTAGCTTCTTTGGGCAGTTTATTTATAATAATTTTTATTCATTCAATATGGATATAATTGCCAATGATTCATTTGGTTTCTTGGGGTTGAGGCTAAGCTTTTCAACTTGGGATGAATATATATAGCATCCTTTGTATAATTGAGCGTTTGTAAATGAAGGGAACAAGCAAGCTTAACATTGGCGATTTTCGGGGCGGGTATATATATCTGTGTAGCTTTCTACTTTAGAAATTATATATGAAGGCTTATATTTGACATGCGATAATTTGGTAGTTCTCTTTCTCTTTCTGCCTTTTTCTATTTTCTTGACTGTGGTTATCTTTGTGTATACTAAAGGCCTAAAAACTGAGGAGTCGGAAAAAGTAGAGCCAAAATCACCAACACCGCAACCACAGCAAAGTTATCCAGCAGTGTTAATGACTCATCATCGACCCGCTGGAGGTCAATCTCAACGCAGTAAAGTTCCACCTCCAGTCCCACCTAGGACACCAAAGCGTGATCCTAACAAAGCAAATTAGGTATTTTTAGTAGTGTGCTCTTGCCTGACGTGTGTGGCTTTTGCGGAATTTTTCTTTGCGTCATTTCGTTTGGTTGGTTGGTGGTGTTTTTACATTATCATTTCCCTGTTTTACTTGTTGTGGTTTTATTTCATGGTTTTTTGAACACATAAATTTTTAAGTTACATCTCCGAATTTTGCACCCTTTCTTAATTGTTTAGAATTTTTGTTTACCTTACCTGGTCAGCACTTCAGACTGTGCGAGAAAGGATATTTTTCAAACGGTTTCGGCGATCAAAACTATATGCATGAATTATTTTCTCTAGCTATTAAGATACTCTATAAAGCACAGTTATGTTCAATTGTATCGTATTTTCCTAAGTTATTTTTCAACATCGTAAGTAGGTTGGGTTGAGGACACTTATTTTTTATTTATTTTTGTGTTCAGCAGTTAATTTTTACCTATTGAAATTATTATTTACAGGAGACTACTGCGCACTGAAGACATAAAATAATGTGTTCCATTTGTGTTGCAATTTTTTTGCAGATGTTCCAGCGCCGTTGGCGTACCCTCCCGTGAGCACGCCTCCTCCGCAGTATGAATCATCTTCGAGTATCAGTAACAGCATTCCAGTGAATCATGTCGTGGATGAAGTTTATTCTTCAGATGATGTTACTACCACAATATCCTCAACAACTACTCATATGAGTTCTTATTCCAAGCAGACTATACAGACTTTACAGAGTAGCACAGCTAATGATGAGACCACTGAAGGTATCATTATTGCTTCTCATTAGTAAAATATTGCGTTACATATAATTTATATCTAAATATATATGTGCAATCCACTACAACAATAATATTTATTATCAGTTCAAGATTACATATAAGCTAACTTAAAAGAACAAAATACTATATCTGTACATATATAAATATATAATGCTCATACATACTTTAATACTAAATGTAGATTCTGAGTAGTTGATACTTAAAAGTGTATCCTGATAATGCAGTAACTTGAAATCTTTATCTAACAAGGTTTTTAACGAACAACAACCACCAAAATCAAGTCAAATAATTAACATTTAAAAAATCGTAATCGTTTAAGTGTGAGGAATACACACATCATTCTCTGTTTGTGTATGAAATTTACACACCACGTACTGTTGAATTGTTACTCACTGTTCTTGTACTTATGCTGCTCTTTGCTGTGACTTAATATTTACGAATCACTTTTTAATAGCCAGTGAATAATTATTACTACATTACCATTATCAAATTATTAATGCTGTGCTGTTTAATGTGTAACTTTGCCTGTTTAAAAAAATAATAATTATTATCATCATCAATCTTTCAAAGTGTATGTTGCCATTAATCTAATTAACTGCATATTAGACATTATTGTTGGTAATTTACTTATTGGTACCAATCACAAAATAATGTGAGTCAGTATAAAAATTTTAATCTTGCTACTGATAATCAAGAGAGTAAACTTTGATATCAAAATTATACCTTTAGCTTTAGCCCAGTTAAGAAAAACAAGAATAAAAATAGCATAAGAAAGGCTTTTGCAAATCCGTTTTTAAAATACGTATTTAAATAGTGTCATTTTTTAAATTTAAAATTCGTAACATTTTTATTTTTTCGTTTAAATTAATTTGCTCATTATTATTATTCTATGCTAGTTTAGCATTATATTGATTTTCTTTTTGTTGTTTCTTTTTTATTTAAAACAGCCACTTCGACATCTACGTCCACCGTTTCAATTGTGAACAACTCAAAAAACGAGCATCATTCATCTCAGATAAATAACAACTTAAAGAACCACAATTATGACGCCAGCCTTGACTCTGATCCCGATCAGAACCACGTGACTGAAGTGGTATGAGCTAATAAACATACAAAAATATTCTCTACTACTGTGACAATTTATATAATTCCCGATAAAAATATCATCCAAAAATTATAACGTACTTTATATTACAAAATTCTCTCAATATGTATATTATTATCTAATAAAAATGTGGAAAAGATAACCGGGAACAGCTTAAAAATGTCCTTCATTTTGTAAAGATAATAATATATAATATTTTTAAAAAATGTGAAATCGTTATGATTTATGAGTTCTACTACTATACGTATACTAATATTGATTTTGACAATTATATGTTTTATGTTAAGAAATGTGTACATTATAATTGTGGTTATATTTTGCCAACTATTGTTGTGTTTATTTAGACTCATCTGTAGATTTTTATTTGTCTCTGTAAAAATCCCCTATACCACTCCCTACTTCGACTACCTTCTATTTTACAAAACCAAGTCAATGCTTCTCGTTGAAAGCGAAAACAAGATGATGAATTCAAATCAATCAAATTGATCCATATCGGCGAAGGTGATGATGTGATGATGATGGACTTGTGGCTCTAACTGTCTGCATGATCCTTCTTCGTTCTTGGCTGACTGAGTGTGCTTCTACTTTATATCTACTCTTCTTACTACTGTAACTACTCCGCAAACTAATTGACTCAAACAACCAAGACATATTTTCTCTTTTTTATAATCTTTTCTTGTTGTTCTTATATTGATGGTTCTGGAAAAAATGTAAAGAAAAACCAAATTGCTGCTAAATAACTGCCCACAGATAGACGACAACAGAATGAGATAGAACAATATTTACTAAAAATGAAATATTATCCGATGATGCTAGATGTTAGATGTATTGATATACATTATAATTATTATTATTATTCTTATTATAGTTACATGAAAAGGAACGAAGAAAAATTATCTATTATATACTTCTATACCATTTAATATTGTTACAACGAGCGAACTATTGCTACTGCTACTATACCAGTTTTGCTAGTAAATTTGTTAGTATGAAAGAGAAAAAAGAGATAATCCGTAGTGACCTGTCTATATGTTTGCCCGTTTCCGTTGTATATCAAATACATAAGTAATATGAATTAAAATTCAATGTGTCTAATTTACTATATGATGATGAACTATGTGTTTAAAATGATATGATGATGATAATATCAAGATATTTAATACAGAATATTTTTATTTTTTTTAAATAATAATAATATTGATATTTACTCAGCAAATCTATAAAAACGTGCAGAGAGAGAGAGAGAGAAACATGTAGACAAAAGGAGATTATTCAAGTAAAATAAAAGTAGCATTTCAGATTGAACAATTAGAACAATACTATGCATTTGTGCAAACATTTTTTGTGGACAATTATTCTAATATTTACTAATATATACACTTTAGCTAATACTTTGACTCCATAGTTGTAATAAATGCAGATGGAGTCATCAAATTCACTTACCAGTAATTTAAAGTCATGAGGAAAAATAATTACTATGCTAAAAATGCAACAGTGCAAAGTATCATCATCATCATGTACTTGTAGTATAATAATATGGCTTATTCATTTTGTTGACATCAAGATATGAACGTGAATTATTGTAAAAATATAATAGTTGTTGACGACACTGGACTGGTGTGCCTGAATATCACAAGTGGCAATTATGTTAAAACTTATTATTATTGCGTTTAAAGTTCCGTTTTCTGCTTTGGATTAGGCTCATCTGCCAAACATTCCTGGTCCTTTTTTCGGAGTGCTTTCTTGCAAATAAATTCTTCTAAAGGGTCCGTGCTTTCTTTCTTGTACCACTTTTCAATTCTTTCTTCGTTATCCTCCAAAAAGCTGTCACATTGGGATTTTAGTTGGGTAACTTCTGCAGATGGCTTGTCCCACATTTCTTCTGGCATACCAAGGTCCACCTTAACACCTTTATTTCTGAGAGAAAGAACAGATATTAACACATCAGCAACAACGCATTACCTGTTATATTACCACTACATGCACTACAAAACTAAACTACATACCCTTTCCGGGATTTTCCTTTGCCTTTGACTACTGCAGCATGCAAGATCAAACATAATATAACTAAATGAGTTAAGGGAGGGAACGTTTGTTACCTTAAACCGTGAAGGGTACTGAAAGTTTGACTTTGACCTCTGGCAAATCTCGTCCAATCCTTTCTCTCTTTGTGAATACTGTATTCACGCATTATTGCTCGACAAGTGGATTCCAATGCTTCCTGTAGTCTGATCATACTTTTCCCATAAGATATCTTTTTGCTCTTGTCTTGAAGATTATTGTACCCCGTTTCAATCATTTCAGGAGAGTTAAAATTGGATTTGAGTTGATGTTCCACCTCTCGTGTGACCACCCTGCACACTGGAAAAATATTTAATTGTTTTTAAACCGAGTTATCTTTTTTAAAATATAGAATTTTCTTTATGTGTTGTATGTAGATCTCTTCCTCATCTAACCTTCACATTTACTGGCATATTTAACTCCATAATTATCTTCCTCGAAATCTCCTTTTTTTACCCCAGTTTTGGGGTTGGCAGTTGCATTTATTTCACAAATCAATAGCAAAAAGTACACTCCTAGAAGCAGATATTGGAGAGTTACTGAAGAACTGATGGGATTCATCTTGCAAATTGCAACAAAACAGGCTTCAATTTTTTCTGCTGTCTTTTAATCAGACAATCACTATTAACCAATTTTAGTTATGATTTGCTGAAATACTGCGTTCCACACGGCACATTTATTTAAAGAGAGACATTAGGGCTATTACATCAAAGTAAGTACTTTCTCCGGTGTGAAAGTGTGAAAGCATAAAACATTCTTTTCATTTGCACAGTTTTATCCCAGTTATATCTGCTTTTGCTATCAAAGATTGACCGACAATTCCCATTACCATCCCCAAAAGCTGATGTGGCAAACAGCTATTGTTTGGAGTTTGGACACTTCGTCTTAACAGAGGTGTCATAAAATAATGGAATGTTTATGTTGTAACTTGTACTGTGCATAATATGCAATGCCTATGCCTACCGATATGCACTTGTATGGTAAGAGGCTCCTTCATGAGCATGTAAAGTAGACCGAGTTCATTCACAATTCTATAAGATGGGAACTAGGAAGACCATTCCAATTTTGGAATAGTGGTGGTGTTAGCACAAAGTTCTTTTTCTTATCTGTACGTGTTTCAGATAGAATGGCTCTCTCAACACGCAAGTATTGGGTTTGGGTCTTGAGTAAAATGTTAAGTGTTTTGTATTGATGAAAATGCAAATGTAACAGTTTCAATTAAAGTTTGTACTTCAGTTACTGCACTGTGATGAAAATAAGCAATTAAGATGACAGTTTTTGACATCCGTTTTAATCCGATTAAATATCTCAAACTAAAAGTATAGATGCAGATGAGACACAATGTAGAGAATATGTACGTGAATGCGCGTTTTTCTGCACTGGCACGGGGCAGGATGAACTTTTCTTTTTCTCCTTTGTTTCTCCACGCTATAACGGAGCCAACATGGCTCGTTTACTGCATACTTCCAATTTATTCGTTGCTATTTATCTCAATATGTAACGTAACGTAACATATTTCATCGTCATTTTGTTTGATTCAAATCGACGCGGCGGCAACTTTGAACTTGATTCGCAATCCTTTGCAGTTTCGTCTTTTCACAAAACGTTCTTAAGCCGTGCTTCTCACGGCAATTGTGCAAATGCAAATTCATAATTTTCCATTGGGATTGTAAATTTTACTAATTCGAATTTCGAATGCAATGCAAGAGCACGTAACGCACGCACGCTTTTACGAGCAGCATGTCAAAGTTGACTGTCAAAAGGAAAGTTGAGGTCAAACAACAGCGAGTAAAATGTAAACAACAAAACAAGGGAAAGTCTGGCTGGAAATGAAAGCGTTTCCTATTTTCATGCATTTTGATTTGAAAATTCCCCTGGACGGTTACACATGCAATAAATTCAAGTGACTTATTTTTAAATGTGCAATTTTCTCAACATTTTTCGTAGATTTTTCCTCGGGTAAGTGGTCAATTAGTGTCGCCAAAAATTATCTGACATGGTGTAACTATTTAATAGTTTAATAAATAGGGATAAAATGTGAGTAATTATGAAGTTTCAGAAAAGGGAGTAAGTAACGATGATCAACTTTAAGCACTCATCAAGACGAAGCATTCGTCGTGAAAGAAATGAGAATCTTTCAATTGTGACCGGCGGTCGACCTATAATCAGGGTGGGTGATGGTGGTCAAGCAGGCTCTTTCAAGAGACATAAGCGGGTTAGCATCCATGATGAAAAACTAAAAAGAGATTTTACCAATGCCCGCATCAAAGCGTATTCACAAATGGGCGAGTGTGTACCTGGCACCGCCAATCCTGCCCCTTTTAACTATTTACTGAAGGCTTCAGAAAGTCCTTATTTCACCATTAATGAAAATAAACCAACCACGTCAATAATTTCATCTCTTCTTTCTTCGCCTAATCAACAGCCTCAAGATGATGTGCTGGAGGGATCTCGTCCACATAACGGCCAATATACCATCAACTCTTTGCCACCGTTGTTGAAAACGTCTCAATCTAGAAGAGCTGTATTATCATTGCAATCACAACCACGAGGAATTCTGAGACCTCTGTCAGGAAATGTACAAAACTCAATTTATGGTCATGGTGGTGCGGTATATGGAAATTCTGGAGGGCAAAACGCAAAGTTGGATGCGCCCCTTCACACAAAATTTAATGCTAAAAAAAGCTCCAGTTGGAAAATTTGCTCCAGTATGCCCATGACGCGACAGAGTGCATCAATGGTACAATTCGAAATGGCTTCCACGATGAGTGGAAGTAGTGACAGCAGTGGTTGCAGGTCAGCAGAATTAGCGTTTGTGACTCATAGAATTTCGTGCGAAATTGCTGCAAGTGCTAATTTGTTTCCTTCTCTTTTTAAAAAAATTTAGTACTGGCAGTTATTTTCCATTCTCTTTGACAAATGAAAACTTGCAGAATCAGGATGGAATCACTGACATTTTAGAGTCACCAGCACCTAGACATGTTTTGCCTTCTTTGCTTAAGGGTATTGTACCACCACCATCACCCTTGGTCCCTATTAGTCCGGACAATAACTCAACCTCTTCTTTAAATCGCTCAATGATTTTTAATCCATGCGGGGTACATCAAAGTGAGTGGATCGATCGAAATAAATGCGCTAAACGGACCCCCATGACAAAACAGTATTCCATGGAACAAATAATAGACGTATTATGTGGCTTTGCAACTCCAGACTCAATAATGGCTGCTCAGTTATTTCAGCCATTCCCATCCCCTCCACCGCTTCCAATGCCATCATTCCCATCCGCTCCACCGCTTCCAATACCATCATTCCTATCCGCTTCACCGCTTCCAATACCATCATTCCCATCCGCTCCACCGCTTCCAATACCATCATTCCCATCGGCACTGCCATCAACACCAGCATCTCCTATCAGTAATCAACCTCCTAATCAATCAGAAATTTGCCAGACAGACAATTTCCAGTTCGAAACTATTCGAACCAAAAGTAATGCTCCACTTGTTATGGACAGTGATGACGATGATGGAGGAACGAGCGTTTATTTCAAAAATTCATCAAAGAAAAAGTCTGTGTCTTTTCTCACTGACAACAGTGATAATATTTGTGTCACGGAATATTTATTTGACCCATATTCTCAAGAATTTTGTCGTGATGTTGTGTGCTTTACATTTTGATGTACATGTAAATTGTAGTTAGTGTCGACTTTTTGCTGAAAACTTGAAAGTCACACCGCGTATAGTTCCCTGGAAAAACCGTTGTATTTCCACAGATTTTATCCATGTTTTTAACAAAAATACAATAATATGTATATGTCAGCACAATTTTTGCAAGTCAATGTTTTAATTCCAAGTAGGCAATCTGTATTAACTGCTATTAGCAAGTATCGTAGTAGTATTTATGTCATCAAAATACGATTAATTTAAATTGTCATTTTTATTGTTATTCCTAGTGTGAGAAATTTTAATTTATTGGTTTTGTGAATGTGTATAGACTTTTCCCGTTACACACATGATTTATGTATTATAGTTCAAAATCTTCAGCAAGTAAAATGTCATTTATGTTGGTATTTTGTGCAATGGGTGTAACAAATCCTTTTAAACTAAAATGAAAATTAATAACAGTGTATACATACATCGGAATTTGTTTTATTGAATAAAGTCGTTTGTTTTTTACCTATCCACCTAAAATATGATACTGAGTGAATGTCAGTCCATCATTAATTGTAACGTGAACAATGGATTTCACTCATAACTCATTTTATAAAATTACGATTACAAAATGCATACATGTAATATTGTACTATTTACTTATACTTTATACTGTTTCAACTTTAACACCATAATAATTGCAAATATTTTTTTCACTGGTATACTAGCTAATAATTACAAATAAAGTTAATTCAATTACGCTAGGCATTTTTGGCAGATTTATGTCTTGAAACACAAAACATGGGAAGTGATAACTTTTAAACAATCGGGATCAATGCTTTTAACTTTGTATATAGTTTTGTTTTACTACATCTTTTCATGTTTAAAAATTACACTTTTAAAACTTACTTACTTGTACAATGTGTAAGGATGGGTGCATTTAAAACTGAATTTGTTTACAATCCAAATCGGAGTAGTAGATATCATTAAGATCATTCATTTCCATTTGATTAATGGTATCCTCGCCACCATCACCTAGATTATTTCCCATTTGAGCAGTTGGAATTACACTTGCTATTAATTGACCATTTTGAGGATTCACACCTACAACAATGTTTTTTCCTGGCGTTGCTGCCACAATGGGTATGCTGCTTACTGAAGGGCCACTTAAATTACAATGGGGACTATTTACGAGTGTGCTGTTTGTTGGAATGGGTTGATCGTGAAGATATGCTTGTTGTTGTTCATTCGTTGTGGGAATAGGAATTGGTGGCAACGGCGCAGGTTGTCTTCTTCGGTGACTTAGTACATACTGATTTGACCCAGGAGTGGTTCCAATAAATGCCAATTGAGAAGGCGTCGAGCCATTTGTAGGAGCAATGATTATAGGCACCATACCTGCAGCCATAGGAGAAAGATGATCTCCAGGCGGTGGAAACGCTGGAAGTGGAGGATGCTGATGATGATGTGGTTGTTGAGTGGAAACTGGGTCAAGCTCAGCGTACACGTTCCCTCCGCTAATGCTCAAAGTGGAAGCTGTGGGTGCAGATGGATTTATATTCATTGCAGTAATGCAAGGAGAAAGGCTCGTGGTTGTGGTCGTTGAGGTTGCTGAAATATTCATGTTATTTCCTCCATCTCCTCCCGTCGACGATGAAGAACACATCATCATCATCATGTTGGAGGGACACTCACAATACGTGTTATTTGAAATTGTTGGAGCACCACTTCTATGATGAGTAGAGATAATATTACTTGGATGATGTTGGTAGACCGATCGTCGACTTATGAAACTTGAGCTGGAAAGCCGTTTCTGTAAATTTTGCAAAGCCGAGCCCGACCCCAATGATGCGGTTCTTGATCTTCGTCTTCCATCCGGGGATGCAGATATATCCGCTGAATGGGCAGAATGAGATCCACCAAAGGCTTTAGACAATATTCTAAAAACAGTAGAGACGGAAGGAAAGCGTTTTACATGAAAAATTCATAATTATTTATATAAAATGTTTATGAAATTTATTTGTATTGCATAATTTAAAACGTACCCTCCATCTCGACATCTGAACCACTTCCGCCACACTACCGTAACCGCTGATCCAACTGCTGCCGATATCAAAGCCACCATGAACAGAATGAAAGTTAAATTCTGGGAAGAAGGTGAAAATAAACCACCAGCACCGCCGGATCCTTCTCCATACTGCTTATGCAATGGGTCCAATGACGCCTCCAAATTTGAGCAAAACTCACAATAAAACGAACTGTTCAACTGATTATCTTCAAAATAGTACGAGAGAATTGGTGGGGGCGGGGGCAATCTCGGAGGAATCGGAAAGTCCTCATTGCAAAATTCTAAAAGCGTACCACAAGTCATGGTGGTCTACGTTTGCTATTTGTTACTCTTTTTCTGCTTGAAATATTTATTCAGTCTCCACAAAAATATTTCAATAATTATGAAGTAGCGAATCTAATGATTTTTTAAAGAAAAAATGTAGACTCAGAAAAAAATGGATGTTTTGTTCATACAAACGACACAAACTCCACTGCACCACCGCAAAAATACACTTATATCAAACCACCATCCTAATTTGCTTGTATGTATGCAAAACGGTATATTATCATCATTACCAATTTTACTTAATTTTTTCTGCTGCCGTTCTTACAATTTTACTTTTCAAAAATAATGTACTACTCTGCACAGAGTACCTGGCACTTTTCTTGACTCTTTCAAAAGAATTTTTGCCAATGCCATATAAAATGTGTAATGTATTCACGTCTACTGAATGCATTTTTTTTATCTCTCGGTATTAAAAAATACAACAAGATAGGGATGTTTATACAAAGTGCATGGAGGGTTTTCACTGCACCACCACCACCGTCTCATCCTCATTTCTCGTGTGTGTCCTGTCCCTCTCATCTTTTACTTATCTTAAATAATGCATGGCATGCCTGCGGTTTGGTTTGTGAGTTTTTTTTTTAGTTTTCTTTATATTCTCACTTTATGCACCGCATTTTTGTGATGATCATGGCCAAGATGATGATAATAATGCAGGGCATACAAATATCAACACAACAACTTGCTGTTCGAAATACATACCTTTTATAATGAGAAAGGTGTAATGGGCCGGTGGCAGTTGTTGTTGTTGGTGGTGCAGTTCAAAGTAAAGGTAAAAAAGTATGTATAAAGTATATGCAACAGGTGGTATGTTTATTGTTGCATGCATGATATTATGCTGCGGTGGTGGAGAAAAGGTTTCTATTGTAAACGAGAATAATAGAAGAAGAAGAGAGAAGTTTTAGGGGTGCACCTACCCTTACTACTTGTATTCTGTCTGCATGTAAAACGCTTATCATGATCGTATAATCGTGTTTATTCCATTATGTAGGCAGGGGTAAACAGCTAGAGCGCACAGGCTATAGGCATACCTATTATATTCCAGAACCGGAATGAGAGACAATAAATGGTAGCGGTGATGGTAGTTTGCTTAGTTAAAAATAAATTTATAAAAAAGGTGCTATCAATATCCATGTTACATAATGCATATCAGTCTCACATGTAAAAAACGCATCCCCTCTTCTGTTTACTTGCCATTTGCCCTCTACTGTTTTACTTTGCTCCAAGCTCATGTGTTACATTTTTATGTGTGAAGAAGAAACCAAGTGTAATGGATACCTTCAAGTGGATAAAGGTGATAGGTGCACGTACATACTTACTGCTATTTAGTTAATGGATATTGTGTGATGTAAAACGAAACCACAAAAACGCATTCTTTTCTTCCCGTATTTTATTATTATCATTTTTACATGTCAGTTGTTGACTTGTTATCAAAAAGGAAAAAAGAAAATGTGTACAAGGAAAAGGGTATCATGATGTGATCATCACATTATCATCCTGCTAGCAGTCGTGAGGTCTCACGGACCAACACCATCATCCAAATGAAACCACAAAATGTGCATTTTCCGTATCCTGTCATAATGACGACTTGTTGCTATTGCGTATTTCATACTCTCATCGTTTGCCTGTCCTATTTTAAAACTCTATGTAGACCAAGACCAATTAGATAGGGTTACTTTTTCTTGGAATGTTGAGCTTTTTTACAATTCTATAGGTGATTTTACATATTATAGGGCCCCTGGCCTAAGTACTGGTTGTATTGTGCGACTGTCCTGTCTGAGAATCATCATCATCATCTCATCAATCCAACCAAAAATCTGTATTCAGCAGCCAGTAATATCATGATGACGACGAGAAAACAAAAACAAAGATATTTTCTTTAGTTTGTCTTTTCTTTTGTTTGTCTGTAGCTGCAAGTCATCTTTTTTTCTTGAAAATGATACTTTTCCTTGTCTTTTCTTTAGTTTTAAGCCCTTTTGCTATGTTTGCCTCCTCCGTCGTGCATACAAAATTATTGTTATTATGCATACCTATTCGGAAATGAGGTAAACAGGCAAAGCAATTACTATATACTCACTCTCCGACTTCCATTTCTCTTTGAAAAAAAAAATACATACACACAGACAAACAGCAAACTGTAAATAAAAACCACAAGTTAGGTTTGTTAACGTCACCGTCAACTTTTCCTGTTCAATTTTCATGTTCGGTTTCTATTAAAAATTCTCCGTGGGAATCCTTTTAATTCGAAGAGCTACCTCTTAACTCATCTCATATCATCATAATATCATTCCATTATTCCACCCTGCCAAGTGCCGACTACCAAGCTGTTAAAACAGACAAGCCTTTTTGCTCAGCTTTTTATTACAGTATATAGGTATACATGTGTTCATTATTTAATTTACTTGTATGTACCTAATTTTCCATGATTATATAGTTTGTATACATTTTCATGTTTTTAAACTGGCTAATCAGTACGCTATATCAACAACAGCATGAGAGAGAGAGAGAGAGAGAGTATTTTTCCCTACATGGTCCCATCTTATTATTACCATCACCTTTTTTTCTAAATACTCTGATGCAAATCATGACGCTACGATATCATATCACTATCATTACCGTATTGTTACTTTTCATGATAGGATTCCCAAACATTGACCAGAAAAAGGTAGTTTAAAAATCACAACTCGTTCTTCGTTCGCAGAAAATTGTCGTTGTTTTTTTTTTGTGCCTTGCAATCACAGCATGATTATCTATCGTATCATTACGCTGTTGAGCTTTTCAAATAACCGTGATTTGATATGTATCTTTTTTTCGTAATATCAAAACTATGAATCATGACGCTCATTTCTTCATCAGTAATTTTTACAGCTGACAACAGGAAAAAAATTACCTCTTTAATCAGATTAAAAACATTGTCTGTATAATATGAAATACGTAACAAGAACGCATGTCATCATCATCATACCATGCTAACTTTATATTCATTTAATAAATGTTTTTGCAGAAAAATGACAAAAATAGAAAATATTACATGGCTTGACAAGTTACATCCTCTAATTTAAATTGTGTGCAAGCAAGCATAGAGCATGTATCTTAAGGGAGCAGATAATAACATCATAGTAAAAATACTGGGATTTTAATAAGATTTTTTTTTGTGTCTATCGGCATGCTTAAAATGTTATATATGTATACAAAGTCTCTGTTTTGCTTTGATGATTCAAGCAAGGAACAGATTTTTTTAAGTTATGCTTTTCTGAACAAGAAGTGGAAAAGAATCAAAGAAGAACAAGAAGTAACTCAACGAACTTGTTAGCCAGACGGATGTGAAAAAACCTACCAAAATTTCTCCCGTCTTTTAACAATGTTGTGTACTTGTAAATACTTTGGTTGGTTCCTTATTATTCCCATCCCATTTCTTCATCACTGTTGCTTCTTTTTCAAGACTGTTGTAAAGTACTGTTGTTTCTTTTAAAAAGCCTTCCATACAAACTTCTAATAAAAATAAATAAATAAATCTATTCTTTCCTGTTGATATACCTTCCCACTTTCTAACAGTGAGTTAGTCAGACTGAATCCTTTTAAATAAGGAAATACCTTTTTCATCTTTTCTTTTCACTAATATAAAAAATGTTTTATTCGTAGTACGGACAAATACAATTCACGATTCAGCGGCAGTGTATCGCACCACACGCTATAAAAACATAAATATCCTTTCTCTTGCAATCATGTGAAATCCCAGTATATACTTATCTACTTTGATAATGATTTTGTCTGGTTTCAAGCTCAAGTTGTATTGATGTTTCAAACAGGAAGATCATTTACTACTATCTACCATACGGCCAACACCACCAATAACTATTTCCTTACTTTACATTTTCTTGAGTAAAAATGTATAGCATTATCATATCTCCTCATCATTACAAGTAGGTATATCAGCAGTGATTTTTTTTTCTTTTCGGTTTGCTGCTACACAGGAATTTCATGGAACTTGAATAAATTATCAATACACTGACTACTCACAACAAGTGGAGGTGAGGCTGAGAAAAGAGAAAATCTAAAAGTTACTTTGAATTTCAAAGGCAGCATTGTTAAAAGGCAAACCTTTTTTGTTTATACTAAAGTTAGTTCATGTTCATAATGAACCCGGTGGTGGTGGATAGTGTGTTTCTTGTGGATTATTAATGCTTACATAACCCTGTAACGTAACGCATCAGAAAATCTCTTTTTAACGTTTTTTTCCACCTTCCTATTATCCTGTTTGCCTTTATCCATCAAAGTATGTAGTAGTATTTCCCACATTATTGAATTGAATGAAATTGCACTTACCAGTAACAATGATCTTAAGAAATAGATAACAAAATAAAACTTTTTTTCTCTCTCTCGTTTTGCTGTCTTTTAATCCATGAAAAAAGATGATGAAAGAAAAGGAAGGATTTTTCGTCATTTGTAGACATGCAAGAAAAACAAGTATCTGTAAAATACTTTAAGAATATGATCATGGAAGTACATGAAAAAAATGTGACAATCAACAATGCCCTGTGATACGCAATGGTTCGTCTGTACTCTGTCGTTTAAGCTGACTAGCATTTTTTTCTTAACGAAATGAAATAAAAGAAAGACAACAATAAAGTTGAAGCTGAGCTTAAAGAAATAATGAGATTGTGATGTGAGCCATGATGATATTAATTTTTAAAGAATTGAGAAAGAGATGAAAATGAATAAATAATAATAAAAGCTGGCAAGAAAAGAAGTAAAAATCATTCAAAGAGACATGAAAAAATTTGAAGAGCACAGAAGCAACATCATTTAGCTTTTTTCTCTGTATATTTGCCACTGTTGTAGTATGTCTCCTTTTTGCTTTCTGCCTTTAAAATTATAATTTACTTAAGCCTGTCAGCAAACTTGATCTTTATTCTTTCTTTTTACGGTTTATTTAATGCGCTAACGAACTTTAATTAAGTTAGGTAATACAAACGAAGAACATAAGTAGTAGTAAGAAGCAAAGTAGACATCATTAATAATCCAGTTTATTCTTCTGCTGACTATGAGGCTTCTTCTTCACGGTCTTTTTCCTTCGTCATGAAATAATATGAAATTGATGCGTGTCCTGCGATTATGACGTTATGCCATCATGAATATTATGAGTGAAGGATTATCTGAAAAAATGATTATGCTTATTTTTTTTATAATATTACAAGTTTTTAGTATTTCTAACGAACTGTTTCTTTGTTAATACTTTATTTTTTTATCAACGTAAAAGGACGCGGAGGTAAAACGTTAGCTGTGTTTAGTGGTTGTTCACACATGTTTTTTGTATAAAAATATTAATCAGTTAATATCATAAAGTAGGTAAGTGTACTCTACAACAGAGATTTGGTATTTACATAAAAGTATGTAAGTCACACTGTCAAATAATTATAACGTTTTAGTAAAATTATAATACTAGCCCTAATTAAGTATTGAGTCATGGTCATGTGTAGTACATTTACTTATTTATAAAAAAATTGTCTAATACTCTGTTTTTATCAACTGCCTATTTCTCCTTGCAATGTTATAATAAATATATCAGTTGAATTAGTGTGTACTTTTTGTTAATTAAGGCAATCAGGTTGTTTGAAGAAACACTGCTGAGCTTTTCATATCAACTATGTAATACCTACTAATTTAGCTAGTTAATACTATACAGTTAAATAACACTTAATGCTATTATTAATAATTATGTTAAAGCGTACTTAACATTTTACAGAAATACTTACATTTATTAGGTTAATAATAAATAAATAACATGAGTAGGAAAAGGTTTGAAAAGTCGTTATATAACATATTATGCAAAATAATCAGTTCCCATAAGAAGTCTCATTTTTCCACGTTTAATTCATCATCAAGTAAGTATTATAAAATCATCAATGCATGCTGCTGCTGCTGCAGAAATACAGTAAAAAAACTTAACAGACAACTTTATGTACATTGACATCATTATCATTTACAACACGTTGATAATCAATATAACTGACAAAACCCTGACATTTTCATTACGTTTCTTCAACACCAAACAACATCCTTAATTGATAAATGATGACGCGGTGACTATATTGAAATCGCAATATTTATACAAGTTAACGCAACACAATTCATCGTCTTGTTTTACCTATAAATGCTTAATTTTTTTTCTATT
Source organism: Lepidocyrtoides sp. E14 (assembly GCA_027743805.1). Lineage (NCBI taxonomy): Eukaryota > Metazoa > Arthropoda > Collembola > Entomobryomorpha > Entomobryidae > Lepidocyrtoides > Lepidocyrtoides sp. E14. The sequence continues at coordinate 43,798 of JAHZMZ010000471.1, forward strand.
ATTCATTATGTATTCATACTGAGGTTAGTATAAACAGTAAGTTTGTGAGTTTGGTTAGTGAACAGGGTTATAGATGATAATAGCTAGTCTAAATTTTATATTTTACATGATTTCTCCCTCTAACTAGGTATAGCATAACTGTGATTAGTAAGTACAGGTGTAGTAAGTAGGTATAAAACACTTAATATCAAGTTTTATTAGGTAAGTAGCAGTGGTTAAAAGACTAGTTAGCATTTTGGTAAGTTTTGTTAGGGACCTCTCTCCTTTCCCCTTCCTCTTCTATCTTCATCAGCATCAATTTCATAAAAAAAAATTCCTCTTTCATCTTTACTCCTTCATCCTCCTCCTCCACTACTCCACATCAATTTTCCTTTACCACTAAGACACATACATAAGTCAACTTTAGTAGAACTGCTTAATGCACACTGTCTTCAGTACGTGCTTTAATCCCCATCACGAACTATAAATTAGCATATTTTTGTGTTCTGCATCCAAAAAATCCTTCATTTAATATCGGCTTTGCATGCTTTTTACTTGACCATAGTATACTGTTCACGATGTTGATGTGATGATCATCTTACAACACAAGTACTAATTCCACTAAAAAATGTACCTATTTAAAACTCAACAGAGGTGGTGGCAATAGTAGCATAATATGCAATCCTACACATTTTCTTGTATGATGGATCCTTCACCTAAAAAACATACATTTTAGACCTTACATCAAACCAACACACAAGTGGACACCAACTAGTTTGTATAAACAGGTAATAATAATGGTAATGAGCCATTCATTCCCTACTATCTTCCTTTTCCTTCCTTCCTTCTTTGTATACGTACTTTTTGAAAATATTACTAAAGTCAGTACCAAAAAATTGATGACGACAGGATGAGTGGAGGAGCGTTCATCAGACTAAAAATATGGTTATTGAATTGAATGCACTATACACTACGTAGGTAATAAGCATCACAACTACCAAAACTACTACCAACTTTGACTTTTACTAATTTGCAACTATATGTAAGATCATCCCCCACCCCTTTTTTATTTCCCCTCCTCTGGTTCACCATTGACATTCAATTCATATGGTATTCTAATTAATAGTAATAAAAAAAGGTAATTTAGTAGTTTTAGTAGACGTGCTAGTAGTATATAGTGGTTTGTGTAAGCAATAATAATAAATTTGCAAAATATTAATGACCTTCTAGAGGCATATTACTCTTGGATTTTTTACGATGCTGAGTAAGAAGGATGAGGAATATGAGGATGACGGTAATTCAATGCATTATTTTAGTTTTTTATTTCCTTTCTTCCTTTTCGTTTTTACGACGACGAACTGACTAAAACCAGGGTCGTGGTAAGTATACTGCTGGTAATAATGCTGAGGAAGAGAAGAACAGCATAAGATGGTGTTGTATTTGAAGACGAAAGGGCTTTGCTGGCTGTAGTTGCTACAAAGTCGGCTTGATTTGCACCTTGCTCACGAGCCTTACGAAGTAATGAAAACATTGCATTATTGTTGTTGTGCTGTTGATGATGATGGTAGGGATGATTATCATGATGATTAGATTTGCTCCCAAGAATGTAAGGATTCATCCCATTGTCCTCATCCAAGTCGGACTTCATGCGGATCAATGTTGTCATCTGCACCTCATAAAGACGATCCTGCTCCTGAGATTGTAAATCTCGTCTTCTCCTTCCGTAACCTCTTTGCCCATTACTACAGTCAGTCTGGATGAAAAAGTGAAAAAACGAAGAAAAAAAATTGCTTTCATTAACATTTTTATGCCAAAACAACAACAGGAAACTTGATCATGTTGAGTTTGGGCTCATTTTAAATTCATAAAAAGGTGGGATCATGATGATTGTCGTGTTTTTATTTTGCGCCAAGCAAAATTGTAAGCATTTTTTAATATTATGCGTTTCCTTCTTACCGGTTCGCAAGAATCCAAACAAACATTTACAGTTCCCCTGAATAAAACATAGTTTGAGTCGGGGAACTTGAAAGCTTTAAACTGGGCCGTCAACAGATCGCTGTCCGACGTCTTGAAGTTTTCAAAAAGATACGGATCTACGGAACACCTGAAAAGTAGGATGCGAGAACAACAAAAGACAAGTTCATTCATACAGCTCGCATAAATAGTAATGATGCCTTCTTCTGTCAACCAGAACGCACACAGCACACTCCTCCATTCCACATAATGCAAACAGAAGAAGAAAGAAAACCTTAATTAGCTTTTAAAACGGAAGTTTGTTGTCACTTGAAAATATAAACTTCCTTGTTGGCTTTTTTTATATTTTTATCATGATTCTCTACGCATTGTTCAACCTTGTTCTATTCAATAAAAAGCTTGTCATTATTTACGCAACAAACGAACAAATTTAAGTAAGTATGCTTATTTAAAATGGATATAATTTTACCATCCTTCGTAATACGTATGTACATTACATATTATACGGTCATAAAAATATGTCGTACTCGTCATGCATTTATTTTTTAAAAGTGCAATAATTCAATTTACAATGACATTCTACTTTCTTCTTCCGTAAATTCCCCTTTCCTGCATCTTTTGTTGCCAAATGTGTGATTTTTTATGTGCAAAAATAATTTTTTATTGTGGCAAAAAAAAAATACTTTTTTTATATTAAGCTTCTATCCAATTCACATATTCATTTATGATGACTTACCCGTTGAGCATAATGATCTCATCCTGTGCTGCATTGTCAGTTACATCCATTTGTGACATGAGAATCCCATAAATTTCTCTGCTGGCTTGGTCATCAATTGCAACTTCCATGGTTAGTGGAGTACCAGGCTGAACAAGAAGCTCATGACCTATGACCCGCCCATCCTGTCGTACTCGCATAGTCAACATTGGGTCAGGTGCTTTGCCTTCTTTAATTCCATCCACACGAAGCACACTAGAATAATTTGTTTTTTGCATTTTCAAAAAAAATACCGTAAAAATTAGTACCATTTTTTAAAAGGAAATTAGAACATCTACATACATACAATAAACATTAAAAAAGTGTATCATATCACAATCGTCGAAATAATTCACATTAAAAAAGAGCACATTACATAATAATAAAAGCAACAAAAATATTCTGCAATGTGAAAAAATTATCTTTTCCCTGTAATGATATTGGTATTTAGGACGAGACGAATTGCCATTCATGAAATTGCATTGTTGACTATGATCATCTCACAATAATCATAATAATAATAATGTAGAATACGTGATGCGCGTAAGCAAACAATAAGCACAACACGGAACGGAGGAGCAAATCTAACAGAGTCCTAAAATCAGACTACGAATAAAAAAAACCTACAAAAAATCATGACTTTAATAATGTCATTAACTTTTATCACCATCATCATATTTTTCATCATTGTTTTGTCAATTTCTACTTATTTCTCTAGGCCAGTAGTATTAATACTATTACTCCCCCGAAAAAAAAATGTCTTGCAGTATTTTCTCTCTAGTCTCCGTCCATTTTCCACTACGCTATCATATTTCATGCGTTTTGTGACTGAGCACGATATCATTTTATTTTACACAGTTTAACTCGCCCCAACCGTGAGGTTGATCGTTCATCGTTTCAGTTTGTTAGATTATGTGAGATTTTTACCCACGCACACTACACAATACCCATTACCACCACCAGTACCGATCTAGACCAACAACACTGTTTTTGCCAAGATGAACAAGAAATTTGAAAAATAGTGTCTGAGCATATATTTCCTCCAAGTAAACGCAGCAACAAATGCAGTAATGTATGGATGGATAAAAATTAGATGATGATAATGTACCTACAACCATATGCATGATTGTTAGCTGCATATATGATGTCTCTGTTACTGCCAGGATAAAATATTTTTAAAGAAAAATGTAATTTCCCAAGTGGTATCTTCACTTTAGTCTTCCTTCATCCGTTTTTTTTTCTTGCTCCTCTTCAAACTCGTACGTTTATCTTGTATCTGTGTCTAAAGTTCGTCATATGTGAATTAACTTACTGACTGACTGACTAAATCATATACGCAGAAAATTGTTAGAGAAAATAGCATGATAGAATACAAAGTGTCTGCATGCAAGGATGCATGCAATTCATTTCTCTGGGAGTCATATATCACGTTAGCTTTTCCCGACATCATAATATCACCCTGTACGTATTAGTAGCTGTGGTGTGTGGAGTCTGATCCCATCGCTGCCACCACTAACACTATTAAAAAAAAGCATTTTAGTTGCATTGTAAATTCTCATTATTGCACACTTTGCAATTGCATTCAACTCTATTAAGCTCTCATAATAACAATATCATTATATCCTCATCAATTCATAGACACATCCGCAGGAGAATTAATGTTAGCAGTGGATTATAGTAAGCCTACGGTCAAATGTATCATGACTCATGACAAAAATATATAAAAGCTAATAATGCTAATAGATAGGTATGTAAGCACACAGGTACTTCTTTTTTCTCATATCATATTTTTCACTGTAAAGCTGACGATGATGATCATTATCATCATTATTCATTATTATTATCATGCTATTGGTGGTACTACTACTATACTGTGCTGCTAGGTTAGTTGGAGGAAGAAAGCAGTGAAGTGAAATAAAAACGCACATTTTTTTTCATTTATTGTATAAATAATCTTTTTAAACTTTGCATACCTTTCTGAACAAGAAAGAAAAACGCCAAAGCTAGCAACAATTCAACCTTGCTATCTCTGTCTCTCCCTCTCACACACTCCTCCTAATCTCATATGACACCGTAAACTTTAAATATGAAACGAAACACTGTAACCCTCAGTCATCATCATAAATACTCGTCGCATCCGTTGCTTTTAAGCGTACACTGTGTGTATTTACAATGCAGTAGTACACCATTTTCATAAAAAAAATTTACTCCTACTGAATTAATGCAAAGACGTATAGTGCAACTGGCAACAAAAAGGGTAATATGATAATGTCCGTCGTTCTTTCTTTCTGCATCACAGCACTCATCCATCCATTCATCATCGTCCTCATAGCATATTATTCTTCCCAAATCTGCGATACAGAACAGTAAAAAGAGATGCAAAATTATAATATATAAAAAAAATAAACTGCTTGCCCCTCAACCCTTTTGCCAAGTGACTGTGTTAATATGCGTGTTATACAACAACAATAAGCCATGATGATGATCATCATCAAGATGGTGATCTTTATTATTTGATAATGTAATGCATATAATATATAATGTGAGTATGTGCACACTGTGCAATGAGCAAGTAACCACCATCTTAAAACGTCTAACGGGTCTGAGGTTGTAACTTAACCTTGGTACCTAGTTGGTGGTGCTCTTGTGCTCTGCTCTTTTGCAGCAGTTTTCTTCCTCCACTCCGCCGGCCGAGAGAAGCTGACAGATTTAGGTAGGTAATAATATTATGTATGTATATTTAAACTTAAATTCGCATGATGATCTTGATGGAATTTCATATTGAATCTGTATAGTAGGTAGTAAGTAAATGCACATAAGCACAAAGTAGTAGTAGCACTGGTTGGTGTCAAAAGTAGGTAATTTTTATTTACGCAGACAAAAATCCCATGTAAAATGTCCCATGCGAGACAATATGATGATGAGATGGGAGGGATGTGCATCATTTTAGAATATTATTATTATTATCATTATCGTGGCAGTACAAACATGATGATAATTCTTTTTGCATTTTCTGAATGCTTAGGTTTAGTGTGACGGTTATTGTATCGTATGTAAGTGTGCTGAATGAAACTGCAACTTTTGTATATTTTCGGTTGAAAAGAGAAAAACAACTTTTCTCACAGAGAAACCAAAGAATATATGTCTGTGCCACAAAACAAAACAAAAAAGATGTAAGTGAGCACTTGCATTGCAGAAATATGTAGTTCATAGTGTTTTTTTTGTAATGGTTGGGTTGACGGATAAATGAATGAAAAATATAATATGAGGTGGAATGGTATAATGATATAAAAAAAACGGAATGACATGGGTATTTTATGGATGGATTAGGGCTTAAAATGAGTTTTCAGTTTAGGTGAATACAATTCAACAATATTTTTACGCATGCCTATTTACACCCGTGTACCTACGCATATCTAACTATTCGTTAGCCCAAATGAGATGTTTTATTCTTTTTGACATGGTAAATGAGATCACACTGTGCATGCCTAACAAAATTTCATTACAAACTTTTTAGCGATATATGAGGATATAATACATCGTTCAACTCAATGTCTACCCCTGTACTACACATACCTTTCAACTATTTTCAACAATCTTATTAAAGTCTTACTCTGTCGACCAAAAAAACGTCATCAAATTAAAAACGGTGATGAGGAGCTTTCTCGTTGTTCTAGTAAAGAAGAAGGAACAAAACTTAACAATAAAACCGATAAATGTGACAACCGTGTAAATGACAAAAAAAATAATGGATACTGCACAGCACAGCATGATATTATATGGTTAATGGTCTCCTCTGGCAGTTTGTGGTTAATGAGATAATTGAACATGTCCTCTTTCCATGTGACACATGAGCCACCATAACCATAGCCATAATACAAAAATGGCATTTAATTTTCCGTACAGTAATACAATGCTTCTCGTAAAAGTCACTAATAAAAGAGCCGCTAGAGTTTCTCTGGCAAGACTGATGATGACCGACGTTTAATATATTTTTATGTACAAAACTCAACTTTTTCCATTACTTGTTTTGTTATGCCCGAGGGGAAGAAGAAAAGAGAATAAAAAAGGAAGTACAGAGTAAGCACAGTTAAAAATCACAGTCAATTTTGATAATGATGAAATGATTGTGTGGTGTGGTATTATTAATAGGCTTGCTTGCGCAAACACTGTCATTTAAAAATATTAATGCTCATTTAATGATGATGAATTGTGAAAGGGCATCACCGGAAGCTGATCATGGTTGCGTAAAAAAAGAACAACAGTTTCGTTAAAAGTCCTGTGCAATATTGTTTACTTTA